>CAUYRH010010057.1:0-42610 GCA_963574655.1 Perodicticus potto
GTGTTTTGCCCCCAAAAGGTGTGGCACACACCAAGACCCGCCCTCACTTCTTCCCTCTCTCTGCTCTTCCTTTCCCACCCCTCCCTCCTATTCTTCATTAGTATGGCTCACACATGGGGTACAAGTAGGTGACCTCAGTGGCCTGAACTCCAGACTTTCTTGAATATAAAGGCTCACAAATGGATATCAAATATCTAATTCTTCATTATCTTCCCTAGATCATGGGGTTTTCAAATATCTTTTTAAATAGCAAAGCCCTTTGTTCAAAAAAATTCCTCCTGGCAAGAGTAAATAATTTTTTTTAACTGTTAGAATAAAAGTTTGCTCACATCAGATTCTTTATCATTGTGCCTAAATTCAATAGCCTGCCTATAGACTAGTAATAATAAACATAAAAAAATAAAGACCTCACTTACAAATGTATCAGAACCAGAAAATACCAGAGATTAACCCTAAAGAACTATCTAAAAACTTTATGGCAAGAATAATAATGATTGTCATCATTTCTGAAGAATATAAAAGAAGATCTAAATAAATGCTAATAATATTTTATAAATATGGCAGCTTTCCTGTAATTAAACTCTATAAACAACTCAATCCCATTGAAATCCCAAAAAGATATTTCATGGAATTTAATAACTTAATTTGTAAATTTATATATAATAAGCAAGGAGAGCAAAGATCTTTTTGACAAAAAGAATCCAAAACATGTGCCCCCCAGAGATCAAGAGATAGCATTAAAGCATCAGATGCTCTGGGATGAAGGCAAAAATGCTGGGCCAGAGGCTATGGAGTCTTCTTTCCTTCAGGGGTTCACTGATAGTACCTAGCCCCAGCCAAACCAACTAGAGCAGTTGACCTACCCCTGGTCAACTGATCTTGGAGAAGCACTGCTGGGGAGGAGCTCAGGAGAGGGGCTTCCTGAAGCGTTAGAATTACCTGTCAGAAGGAAAAGGGCTCTCATTTCTGAAGCAGTGAAAGCACACACCTGTGCATACAACATCACATCATGACCAGTGCCCCGGTGTGCATGTAGAACAACCATGGCGGCTGGCCCAAAGCAAGCCCTCCATGCAGGTGAGCTCAGCTTGCCAGATCCTGAGGAAGTCCATACCACTGTGTGAACCCTGAGAACAGGCCGGTAAGGAGGTGTTCCTGGAGAAAGTTCCTTGAGAGCAGGATCTTGAAGGAGATGAGAGGTGTGATTGAGCAGAGGAACTGTCTGGCTCAGGGAGACCCAATCAAAATGAAGACTCCTTTGTGATGAGGTGAGCAGACATGTGGCTCTTTCCCTGCTGAACTAACATTCTAGGAGTCTTTCCTGTTAAAGGGTACTAAAGATAGTGCACTCGTACATGCGTGCATGTGTGGTTTCAGCATAGGATACTAGGTGCCTAAGAAATGACAAAGGAAAAAAGCAAAGAAGTGGAACTTTTTTCTTTTTTTATTATATCATAGCTGTGTACATTAATGCAATCATGGGGTACAGTGTGCTGGTTTTAGATACAATTTCAAATATTTTCATCAAACTGGTTAACATAGCCTTCACAGTATTTTCTTAGTTATTGTGTTAACACATTTATATTCTACACTTAGTAAATTTCACATGTACCCTTGTAAGATGCACCCTAGGTGTGGTCCCACCAATTACCTTCCCTCCACCCATCCTCCCCCCTCTCCTCCCCTCCCTTTCCCCTTCTTCTTGGGCTATGATTGGGTTATAGCTTTCATATGAAAGCTATAAATTGGTTTCAAAGTAAGGCTGAGTACATTGGATACTTTTTCTTCCATTCTTGAGATACTTTGCTAAGAAGAGTATGTTCCAGCTCCATCCATGTAAACATGAAAGAGGTAAAGTCTCCATCTTTCTTTAAGGATGCATAATATTCCATGGTGTACGTGTACCACAATTTTTTAATCCATTCATGGGTTGATGGGTACTTGGGCTTCTTCCATGACTTAGCAATTATGAATTGGCCTGCAATAAACATTCTGGTACAAATATCTTTGTTATAATGTGATTTTTGGTCTTCTGGATATATACCTAGTAGAGGAATTATAGGATTGAATGACAGGTCTATTTTTAGTTCCCTAAGTTTTCTCCAAACATCTTTCCAAAAGGAACGTATTAGTTTGCATTCCCACCAGCAGTGCAGAAGTGTTCCCTTTTCTCCACATCCATGCCAACATCTCTGGTTTGGGGATTTTGTGATGTGGGCTAATCTTGGGTTAGATGATATCTCAAAGGGGTTTTGATTTGCATTTCTTTGATGATTAAGGATGATGAGCATTTTTCATATGTATGTAGGCCTCATGCCTGTCTTCTTCAAAGAAGTTTCTCTTCAAGTCCCTTGCCCACACTGAGATGGGATCACTTGTTCTTTTCTTGCTAATACATTGAAGTTCTCTGTGTGTGGATTCTGTGGATTCTCTGTTGATGAAACCTTTGTCAGAGACGTAACCTGCAAATATCTTCTCCCATTCTGAGGGCTGTCTGCTTGCTTTACTAACTGTGTTCTTGGCTGTGCAGAAGCTTTTCAGTTTGATCAGGTCCCAGTAATGTATTTTTCATGTTGCTTCAATTGCCAAGGGGGTCCCCCTCATAAAATATTCTCCCAGGCCGATTTCTTCAAGTGTTTTCCCTGCACTTTCTTCTAGTGTTTTTATAGTTTCATGTTTTAAGTTTAAATCTTTAATCCAGTGTGAGTCTATATTAGTTAATAGTGAAAGGTGTGGGTCCAGTTTCAGTCTTCTACAGGTCACCACCAGTTCACCCAGCACCATTTGTTAAATAGGGAATCTTTTCTCCTGTGAATGTTTTCAATTGGCTTGTCAAAAATCAAATAACGGTAAGTAGCTGGGTTCATCTCTTGGTTCTCTATTCTGTTTCATACATCTACCTCTCTGTTTTTGTGCCAGTACCATGCTGTTTTGATCACTATGGATTTATAGTACAATCTCAGGTCTGGTAGCGTGATTCCTCCTGCTTTGTTTTTATTTCTAAGTAATGTCTTGGCTATTTGAGGTTTTAAAATGAGATTTCTACCTCCCACCCTATATGAATATATTTTTCATATATTTTTTATATATTAAAAAAACTATATATATAAAAAAAACTTTATAATTTATAGGGAAACAAAGCAGAATATGTTATGACCCCAGTATAAGACTTTCTAGAATAAAGCTAAAATACCACAACCATAAAAAAGAAAATTGATAAATTTTACTATATTAGAGAAAAATAAGACTATTCAAAAAGACACCATAAATGAAGTGAAAACTGAACACAATAAGACAAGCCACAGATTTAAAGAAGAAATTTTTAAGATAGAACAAGGGCTTGACATTCAAATTATTTTAACAAAACTCCTATACCCAAGTCAGAAAAAGACCAATTATAGAAGAAAAGCAGAGATAAAATCTGAGCAGAAAATTCACACAAGTGGAAATCTAAGTGCCCAGTAAACTTATAAAAGAGCTTTTACATAATTAGAAACGATAAATTGGCAAATTAAAACAAGAGAAAAATCTCTAACAATATCAAACATTGTAGCAGATGTAAAACAATGGAAATTTTTACACTTTGCCAGTAGAATCTTAAATTGGGACAACTCCCTTGAGAGCAATTTGGCAATATCCAATAAAGAAAAAAAAAAAGCATTTTCTTTGATCTACCCATTCAGCTTCTAGATATATAGTCCAGAAAGACTCAGATGTGAGTATCTAAGGAATTTGTACAATAATGTCGACTGTATCTTGTTTGTAAGATCAGAAGAATTAGCAACAACGTAAGTGCCTCATCAGCTAGACAATAAATAGTGATCTGTTCATACAGTGAGGTCATTGTTAAATCAATAAACAAAATCATGTCTATATCTCAATAAAGGAAAAAAATTTCCTAATATAAAGTTTGAAATGTATAAAACATAATCAATGGACACATTTTTTGTAAATGTAGTAGTAATAACTTCAAAGTATGCCTGGAAGAGATGGACTTAAACTCACAATGACAATTACTCTGAAGAGATACAGAAGCAGGTAGGGGTACACGGGCAGCTTCAATCATATCTCAGATTTTAATTATTTTCACTCTTAAGAAAATTATAATATCAAACACTTGTTGAGTGTTCTAGGCACTTCCCTAAGCTCTTCATATGCAGTCATGTATCATATAATGACTTTTCAATGACGGACTATATACAAAAGTGGTTTCATAAAATTATAAAATTGTATTTTTGCTATACATTTTCAGTGTTGAGACATGTCTACATACCATTTGTGTTACGTTTGCCTACAGTATTCAGTACAGTAATACATTGTATAGGCTTGTAGCCTAGGACCAATAGGCTTTACTGGTATGTAACAGGCTATACTATTTGGGTTTGTACAAGTACTTTCTATGATAGTTGCACACCAATGAAATCGGCAACTGACACATTTGTCAGAATGTACCCCTGTCCTTAAGCAATCTATGACAGTATTTAAACCTTATAAAAACTATAGGAGATGTTATTGTACTAACCAAATACAGTTTTTAGTTTTTGAGAAACTAAAATGTACAGTAGTTATTTAACTTCTCTTTAAAGCACAGAGAAGTTAAATAACTTATCCAAGGTTATACTGCAAGGAATTTATTTAGCTAATGGAACTGGGATTGCACCCAGGGAGTTTCTCTATGGAGTCTGGGCCCTTAAACACTTTTCTACACCACCCTTGCTAATTTATAAATAAGGGAAAATGATATTTGATAGAGCGGGAGGACATGAGGTTGCTAAAATGACATCGAACTATAATAATTTTATTACATTGTAAACATTTTAGTTTGAAAAATGTACATAAGTACTTTTAAAGAATGGCATTAAGAATAAGCCTTTCCAATGATTCAATTCTATTTTTTATCAATAATATTAATAATCATAAATTTAAATGATCTTTAATTTTCCTTTATTTCATTTCTTTTTTTGTCTTTAATATTCCAGAGCACAATTCCTTAAAAATAGGACTCAATGCTACCATTATATGGAAACCAAATTTGTTTATTATTTGTTCATGAGCAGAAGCCATTATGCTATTTATGTATTTATAATACCTTAATCATCACCATAACATTCAGAATTCCCTGCAGGAATGTACAAGAGTGGCTGTGAGGGGACTTTGTGCTTAGTAAATTACAAATATATTCAATAATAGAGAAAGCAAAAGAAGGAAATTACCTAGATTCCTTTAGTTTGCAATACCGTTTGCTTTCTCTTATCAAAAACTATTTCACAGTATTCCATCAGCTCTCTTAAAAACAACTAGGATGTAAATTCTGTTCTCTTTACCTGAACTCTTTGTACAGATGAACAGAAAATCACAACTTTGTTCACAGGACTCTGAATCTTGAAGTATGTGAAAGAGTTGGCAAGAAAAAGACATTTTAGATGATCAGTAGATTCCAGAGGCAAGAGGAAAGGGGGTGAGGGGTGAAAAACAGACAATAACAATTGCAGGAACTGACCAGAAACTGGGACTAAGTCAAATTTGCTTCTGTGGAGTGGATGCCAGAGCTCTTCTCCCAGGGAGCCAAATGTGTGTTTCATTCTTAAAGAATTTTTTTTACATTAGCCATCAACAGATTCATGCTTTAGAAACAAGTTCGTATTCTTGATCCAAAACATTAATTCCATGGACCTAAGTTATTGTCAATAACAATCATAAAATAACACAAATGCATTTCTCATATTAGCTAAAATTTTTACTTACTAAACTCAAATAATATACTTTATAGCATTCATTACTCTTTTACTGTTTCAAATTTTAAACCCAAATGGGCACATGGAATGACAGGATTGGAGTACCTATAGTTCTGTTTCTTCATGATCTTCTCTGTGCTAAAATGTTTATTTCAAGCTTACTGGATTTTTTTTCTTTTCTTTTCAGTTGTCCCAGCAATTGGAACAATTAATGAAAAGACTGCTTTTTTTCTCCATTGAATTGCCTTTGTACCTTCATCAAAACTGAACTGGCCATATCTGTGTAGGTTTATTTCTTGATTCTATTCTACTCTGTTCCTTGGACCTAGCTCTCTAGCCCTTCACTGATAACACACTGTCTTGACAACTATAGTTTTATAGAAAGTCTTTTATTTCATTTTGTATTAATATGAGGGTACCTTGTTTGAATTTGTAAGATAAACAACCAGTTGTAATTGAGGCCTTCACCCAGGAGGTGTCTCTAAGTACCCCAGGGGCTCAAGGTAGGAAATTGTCTTGACACAAGCTCCAGTGATTCTGAACTGAATGCGTGTAGCTGAGCCTGGATGTACGGGATTAAAAAATGATTTAAATATCAACTAATTTTATGATTATTAATATTATTATTGATAAAAAATAGAATTGAATCATTGGGATAGGAAGGGGAACAACTGTTAACTGAATCAATTTCCATGCTTATGGGAAGTTTACTAAAGGAGAACTAATAAAAATATGAACCCTACCCGTAGTAACTATTTACTAGACCATTAGGAGATAGTTTTCAGAGGGAACATTTTCTCTTTCCAGTTTTTATCTTTGCTTCCTTTTAAAAAATTGACAAATAACAATTGTACGTATCTATGGGGTCCGTGGTGATGTTAGGATGCGTGTAATGTGTAGTGATGAGATCAGGGTGACTAGCTTGTCTACTATCTCAAACGTGTATCAGTTTCCTCCGTCAAGCCTTTGGAATAGTCATCCGACAGTGATATGGATAGTAGAGCTTATTCCTCCATCAGGCAGTAATTTTGTATCTTTTAACCGGGCGGCGCCTGTGGCTCAGTCAGTAAGGCGCCGGCCCCATATACAGAGGGTGGCGGGTTCAAACCCAGACCGGCTGAACTGCAACAACAAAAAAAATAGCTGGGCGTCATGGCGGGCACCTGTGGTCCCAGCTACTCGGGAGGCTGAGGCAAGAGAATCGCCTAAGCCCAGGAGTTGGAGGTTGCTGTGAGCTGTGTGACCACAGCATTCTACCGAGGGCAATAAAGTGAGACTCTGTCTCTAAAAAAAAAAAAAAAAAAAACTCCCATTTCCCTTTCTTCCCCTACCCCTCCCAGCCTCCAGTATCCGCTGTTCTACTTTTTCTTCTGTGAAAGCAAGTTATTTTCTTTTTTGCTTCTGCATGAGTGAAAATATTTGGTGTTTAACTTTCCCTTCCTGGCTTATTTCACTTAGCACATGTGCCTCAGATTTTTAACACTAACATTGTTTAGAAATGCTATTTTGCGATGAAAATACAAAGCAAGCCAATTTTTGTCATTTTTATTTTTATTAATTAATTTATTTATTTTGGAGACAGTTTCACTTTGTCTCCCTGGTAGACTGTTGTGGCATCACAGCTCACAGCACCCTGAAACACTTGGGCTCAAGCGATTCTCTTATCTTAGCCTCCCAAGTAACTGGGATTACAGGTACTTGCCACAATGCCTGGCTATTTTTGGAGACACATCTCACTTTGGTTCAGGCTGGTCTCAAACTTACGAGCTCACGATCTACCCACCTCGGCTTCCCAGAGTGCTAGGATTAGAGGAGTGAGCCACCGCACCCGGCTCTGTCATTTTTATTATTGTTTTGAATTCTCTAAAGCCACCAAACCTCCTTACTGTCAGCAGGCGAATGAACAGAAATTCTAGGGCGAAGGCCACTGTCCAGAAAGGGCAGAAAATGGACAGCAATTGCTGACAAGGAAATTTGTCCTGACTGGCCATGTATTTCCTTTTTTTTTTTTTTTAAACACTCATCTTTCTAACAAAAATGCTTGAAAATGGGATTGCCTGCCTTATAAAGGTAAAAACTGTATTCATGGCACCCAGCCAGGTGATAAGAAGAAGGTCAAAGGGTTGTGTATGCAAATTGTTGTTCTGGAAAGGTCCTGCCAGAAGTTTCTGATTAAAGAATTTGCTTTTCTTCTCTCCAGTAATGACTAGATAAACTTGTTTATCACTTTCATTGAAAGCAGGTGGAAATAGAAAGCGATGAGCATTTATTGAGCACTTCCTGTGTACTCTACCTCCTTTAATCTTCATGGAAATTATTTCTATTCTATTTATAAGTGTTTTGAAAGTTAAAAGAGGGAGTTTACACACACAACTAGTGTGAACAATAGGGCAGATTTAGCTTTCATTAAGGATTCATTATGTGCTAGGCATGAAGCAACTTGTTTTAAATTGCTTTCCAAAAAGCCTTGCAAAATAAATATTATAGTCTCAGAGTACAGAGAACAAAATGTGCTTCAGAGTTTATGAGACTCAAACTCATCTCAGAGCTTATGGTGTTCAGCCTGTATTACCACAAAATGAGGTAGTACTATCCAAACCCAACACTACCTACATACCCCCATAAAATCTGCCTAATTTACTATAATATGCTTTTTCTTGTGGAAGTAAGCATGGGCTTAAGACCCTAAACATAAACCAGGCTAGATAGAACCAATGAAAGTCAAGTTCAGAGTCTGAAATGAATTCAATAAATTCCATGTTCTGATTATAAGAATTGAAGTCTATGGGAAATGTTGGCGTATGCTGGCTGCAGACAGAGGCTTCTGTTCACCTAAACCAGTAAATGGAGTGGAACAAGGCATGCGTGCTTAGAAGAGAAAGGACTGACATTAACAAACTGACAAGAATGCATGCAGTTATTACGCACGTGATTTAGGTTAGTTTCCCCCCAGAGCAAGCCCTGACTGCAGGAGTCCTGTGTGAGTGGTTTGTTTGGGAGGTGATCCAGGACACACTGGAAGGGAAGTGGGCTGGTGAGTGAGGGAAACAGAGGAAGGTCACACCTGGGGAAGGCCATTAAGGTCTTCCCTTTGTCTGCCCATCAGCCCATTAGTGGTTGATCTTATACAAAGGAGAGACAGGTGGATCTCATGGTTGTGTGCTCATTGTGGCACATTGCCTCAGAGAGTGGGTTCACCCAGGCAATGTGATGTGTGATTCCGTGGTAATGCCCCAGCGTTCTGTGGATGAGGCACTGTGGAGAGGAACAACAAACCTAGATTCAGAACGTGCGCCAGTCCAAATAAGTGTGAATTGCTGTCCTACAGGATGGCAAGGACCAATGTCATCAACTTGCCACTGCCTATAGTGTGTCCTATCTCTGAAATTAGGAGTCTGCCAAAAACGGCCTCTTTCTTAGTAACAGGAGGTGCATGTTGTAACACTTGTCCTTGGAATTCACATAACTAAACCGCTAAAAAACGTTCCCTGTATAGCTTGCCTCATATCTGAAGGGTTTACCTTCTAACCTCAGCCACAAGTATTCCTTACGAGGACATCCATCCCTAGTACTTGTTCCTTTCTGCTCCTCAGTTGAATTAACACGACATCATCAGTATGGTGGACCAGTATAATGCCTGGGAGAATGTCCAGATGGTGAGTTTCCCTTTGGGTTGTACCATGAAAGAGAGCGGGAGAATTAACAAAGCCCTGGCATAAGACCTTTGACATACACTGGGGTCAAGGCTAAATCAATGCAAACTTCTGGTTCTTCTTTCTGATGGGGATTGAAAAAACTCAATTTCCAGATCAGCAGGAACACGGTTTGTTCTATACAGGTAGCACATCTGGCACTACAGCTAACACTGGGGTTAACACTGGATGAAATTCATGGCAGTCTTTTGCCATCCACCATCATACATATGTTTTTGTCAAAAGACTAATGAATCAAATAGGGACATAATGTGAATCCTTTACATCTTTGAGGATGACTCTAATCTCTACCTTTTCTCCCAGTGTGAAGCCTTGTATCAGACATTCTTGTTCAGAAGGGAGATGGCAGTCTCAAAGGCGTCTACTTAGCCTTTCCTATCATTATTGCTTCTATTCCACAGATCAGAGAATCAAGCTGAGGTTTGTGCCAACTGACCCACAAATCAAATCCAATGATGCTAAGTGTATCGAATGACTCAAGAGGATCTCTGGATAGACAATCACGGACCAGGACTTCCTAGGTGCCGCCATTACACTGGAAGACATGATGGTATTTGGGTCCCTGGGTAACTGCCATTCAAATGCTATATCTAGGAGTCCTAAAAGTTTAGGTATTTTCTCCTACTTGTGTTCTTGATATGATATCAGGTCCCTTTGACAAAGTGTAGGGAGAATTTTTTCTGTTGGTTGATGTGATGTTTCAGAGTTTTTCCTAAAAGAATCTGGCTTCCCATTAGATTAATGCACCCTTAGTCTAAGAACTGGGTAGTTCTGGAAATTGGGGAAAGGGGTCAACTTTTTCAATTATGGTAGCTGAAATCACCTACTCTGGATCCGTTTGGGTTATATTGATGAGGCAGAACTCTTCACTGGCTATGCATTTATCTTGCCCCTAGATGTACCATGGTCCATTAGCCCCTGCCAAAGATCCCTGCTGCTCAAAACCTCGGCTGCCATTCTCAACTTGCTGCCCTTTCCAGAACCCCACTCCCCTTTCCTCCAATGGTGGGAGGCAAATAACTGGCTCTACACTTCTGAAATCTTTCTACATCTAGTGACACAAGGCATCCCATTTCTATAATGGTATTCTGTGCCATCAATACTGGCCTATCAAACAAATGGTCTGACTTAGCAAAAACAAAACACACATGAATACATCCCCTGACACACACACACACACAACACACACACATGGCATCCAGTTAAATTTGATTTTCAGATAAAAAGTGATAAATATTTTTAGTATAAGTATATTCCAAATATTACATCCTGTATTTTATCTGGCAGTCTACCTATGGAGAACAGCCAATACCAAGTTTCACAGCAATGCTAGTGTCCTACCACTAATGAAATCTTTACTGCTTTAGAGGAAGCACCTCTTGATGCAGTAGCACAAGAGGAAGAGGAGGCCCTCCACATGCATATAGCAAGTTGGTTGGATCCCTGGTCTTTGATAATACTTAGAAGAGAAAGGACTGACATTAACAAACTGACAAGACCAGCTGTCTGAGCCTTTCAATCATATCCTCCATGTTCTGCCAAGGATGTTCTGGCGTCTGTACCCTATTTATTGGTTCCCATTGTTTTCCCTAAGCTGTGAGAAGATATCTCAGTCATACATGTATCCTTGGTAGACTGTTAAATTCCTGCTCCTGGGACGGTGCCTCCACAGCAATAAAATCTCTCTTCTTCCATCTTCCATTCAGTCTCTCACTTCAGCCTGGCATCCTCAAATCCCTCCCCAGGCAGGTCCTCCTTGTTCATCTGGGTGCATTTTAGCCAGATCCTGGGGCCCTTCCGGTAAATAACCCCTTTTCTCCCATAGTAAGCTCTGCTGTGATGTAGTCCCAGTTACTATCAGTTCAGAAGCAACAAAGGGAAGTGAGAGCAGATCTTGAGGAAGATTTGTACCACCTTGGGAGTCATATGCCTAAGGTAAGGTCTTTGCCTGATCTTCAGACAAGAGAATGCTGTTATTTGCCAATGGGGAGTGTGGGAGTGTGCACGCGCGCACGGGCGCCATTTTCCTAACCCAGAGAGTTCATTGAATCTGGAGCTCTACATTCTAAAGTGCATCCTCTAAATTTCCCCAAAATAGGTCTCCATGCCTTAATCCTTCCCTATCAGAGCTCTTATTTTACTGCAGAAGGCCATGACTCGAACCTTCTGTGTAATGCTCCTACTCTAAACATCAGACACTGTCCAGAGATTTCAGCACAAGTTACTCCCCAAATGCAGATGAGGATACCTCAAAATGCTGCCATAAAGACTTTCTGGATTTCACTTTGCCTCGAGATGATAGTTGGTGATGTGACCCTCCCTCCAGCACGTCATTCAATCTTAGTAACAACCAACTCAGTCCATAATCTCTTCATGGTCCTTTTTCCTCTCAAAGTGCTAGAGATAGTTCATAATACTGGTTTGTCGCATTAAACCTGTATCCTACTCCACAGGAGAAATCTCAATAATGATGAAGCTGTGGTACACCAGCAGTTATCACTTCACTAGCCTGCTTCTAGGACCAACTGTCTTAACTTGGGTTTCTCTAGAAGCAAACCCTGCAATGAGGATTAGAGTGTAATTAGTTTATTTTGGAAGTAAGGTCAGAAAACACTGATAAAGGAGTTAGGAAATGAGAAGGAAAAGGAAGGGATCCCACACAAGATGCATTATCAAACAGGGGTACAGTCTAATTCCAGTGTAGAACACGGGCCACCGTGTCACCAACCCAAGAGGCCAGGGAGCTGGAGTATGGATTCTCTATTCTCTCCAGTGATTGGTAGAGGGCTCCCCTGGAGTGGGGGAAAGATTAAGTCTCCAGCACATCTGGCCTGACCGACGATGAGTCAGTGCAGAGATGAAGCCGGGTGCTGGCAGTTTGAAGTATGGAGCCTCACACTAAACTGATAAAACCAGAGGAGACTGGACAGCATCTTCCAGAAAATGAACCAGAATTTTCAAGGATCTGTCTTATTCAACAAATCCTGGTCCCCTTAAAGATATGTGTATATGTTTTTTACTTTTATATTTTTATAAATAATTTATGTAGATTTTCCATCCCAAATATAATCACAAGCTTCAACTGTAAACATACAATTGCAATTGGGGACAAGAGAAACTCCTCTTCCCATTCCTCATTTCAGGGACTATTTTCCACCTGACCCTCACAGGTTAAAAACACTGTTACCAGTTTCTTTGTTTCAAGTATATTTTTCCAGGGATCATATTAAATAAAAAAATATATTCTCTCATCATACAATGGGAACATACAATATACATTCTTCTCTATCATGTTTTTTTCACCCAACAATATCTCGGTTTCTCTCTCCATATCAGTACATTAATCTGCCAGGTGCATTGTAATCCAAAGTAGAGTTGAAACTAATCTATTTGAGGAGTTTACAAAGAATGGGTGTTTAGATATTTTCCATCCTTGATTATCACACCCAGTCTTCTGTGAATAATTTAAAGATAATATCTTTTCACTTAGATAGAAATAATATCTATGTGTGTGAGTGTGTCTATAAAATACATTTCTGCAAGTGAAATTTCTACATTAAAGGCTATTATGTATTTTCAATTTTTATGGATATAGCCAAACTGTGCTTCTCAGCATTTTGATGAATTAAAACTGTCCAAAAATTTAAATGAATTTCCTGATATCCTTTCTCTGTGTTAGATATCTGAACTTATTTTAATTGGTAGAATGGGTTAGTTAATCGTTCTAGAAATAGCCACAATATGTAAAATACTCAATGATAGTTTGAAATTAACAGTAGCATTTTTATGCTAAAAAACTGTCCAAAACAAAGATTAAAATAATTCAGTTGCTACCATACATAAATAATTGATTAGATCCCTGGAAAAACAAACAAACATATTTTTAGAGGATGAACATGGAAAAATTTGACAGCTATAAAAAAAAAAACAAATGAAGCCAATTTGGGAATGTTTGTTCTGACAAATCATGTATTAGTTTCAGGAATAAAAATCATCTGTGTGAATCCTCACTTTTTGAACAACACCAGAAATAAACACCAAAATTAGTAGCAATTCTGAACAGCCTTCTTTATTAACTGGTATTTGAGTTGGAGTTTAACAACAGCAATGACAAAAAAAATCACCTACTTTTTTGTCACTTCCAAAGAATTATTTTCCATAAACTTATGCATTCCAGAGGTTTTCCTTTATGAGACCATTGACTCCATTGTCAAAATCTATCACAAAGCACGTGGCAAAAAGAAACTTTAATTGCATTTACTTTGATTTAGACAAGTTGCCCTCACTATCCTCTTCTGTTGGAAAAAGGAAATTAATTTCTCATACTCTCCTCAGGCTGAAAAGATAGTCTATAGAGCATACACCAAAATCCTTCTCTTTTCACCTGCAAGATTGATTAATCTATAGCATAAAAAATGTAAATCTTTGAGGGTATTGTCACTTTTATGGTCTGTAGAAGATAGATTCAAGCAGGATTTCAATATTGCTTGGGCCTCTGGCCCCAAAATAATATAGCCATGTCACCAGGGGAAATTCTGTGGGAACATGCTGTGCTATAATAGTTTACAGATTCATAAAAAGTATTGATCAACCTTCATCTCTTGTAGTTCTAAACAGAGTATTAAAGAATTTTATCTTCTTGACTATAGCAGCCCAATAATGCTAAGCATGGCGATGAACAAACACGTGAAAATCAAATACAACCAACAAGCACAAAAGCATCTGACTTCGTGTTTCACTGAACTCTGTTAATGGTGCAGTCATGTAAAACTCCTCCTTTTAATGACATAATTACCCCTTTTCTGACGGACAGCTTTATGCTTGGCCCCACTGGCTATTTAGATGCAGAGATGGCAGGCCTGCCTTGCTAGAATAATTTGTACAACTTCAACATGGTTTCAAAACATCTATCACTTCCTTTCCGGTTGGAATCTACTGTCCAGTTTTACAAGTTTATTTGCTGGTATGATGAGTTATTAAAATATTGATAACACCAGCATGACAGTGGTACTAAAAATTCAACCTGGCTCTGATTTTCAACTTCAAAAAGACAATTCCAGACTCTTACTTTCCAAAACAGGTCTTTCCACAAATCACAGTAACATTTAACTTGTATTTATTTTTTTGAATTTGCTACTATTTTTTTTTCCTGTTAAGTAATATAGTGCAGCTTTTACCTTTGACCTAAATGTTCGTTGCTTGGGTAAGATTCTATTTCCTTTTTGTCAACCAATCTTTTAGTTTTAGATGTTTTTGTAGATATTTTCTTTCCGTAGTGAGAGATTCAGATTGGAATGCTAAAATTCTTTCATCTTTCTGTGATGAGAAAACTTCATGCAGATGAAATAACATTTCTACTGTTGTCAATAGGTATAAATCCTGTAAATAAATTCAATAAATTTGTAGCATATGCCATCTTAAAGTCTAAATGTCTCTGGTTTCTTAAATATGGAAGAAAATATAAAGATGTTGGTCAACTTGTATACACAATCCCTAACATTCACTTCTAATATTTTATTTCCTAACATGAAAAGAGTCCTTCAAAATAGTAATACTAATATGTTGCTTTATTTTTTTAAAGAGAGGATTGGTAAGTAGGGAATGTCTCAGGTATTGAGAATTATCTAGAAAGGATGCATTGTCATCATTTTGCCAAAGATCTGAAACCTAATTGCTAAAAATGTTATTTGGATTTTTGTAACTTTATTCAGCACTAGTTAATGGGTATTTAAATGTTTCTCTAATTAAATTGGGAAAACAACTAATCTTTGTTAAGAATGAATTTCTTAAAGAGGCTTCCACAGAGCTTCAGGGTAGTCAGTGAAAGCATATTTACCTCTACAGATAAGTGAAACGTATTTTCTCAACAGTCATTTTATAGTTGATTCAGATTACAGTTCTTATTCTCCATGAAATCTGACCTCTTCTTGGGTCCACATGAGAAAATAATTTCCAACCACACTGAGTTTCAGATTATCTTTTTATTCAGAAGAAATTAACTAACTCTCGGGGCAGCACCAGTGGCTCAAGGAGTAGGGCGCCAGCCCCATATACCAGGGGTGCCAGGTTCAAACCTGGCCCTGGCCAAAAACTGCAAAAAAGAAAAAACAATAACTATCCATCTAAAAGGGGACATATTTTTAATAGAAAGTCAGTATCACTTCAAGAAATAAATCTTTTATTCTCAAGGACATGCCCTGAACTTCAGGTAAAGAATGAATTCACAGCAGCCTTAAGTTCACCAATATGAAAAATTTCCTTGAAGATATTCGAACAGTCCATTCATGGTGCATGCAATTATGCAAAATCTGGAAAATGTGGGGTTTTCAAGCATTCCTCTGAAAGTCAGTACACAAACTAATATTCTTTAAAAAGGTAGCTTTGAGTTGTAGATTGTACACACACAGAATTTGAACTAAGTTTCCTCTTCTGTAAAATGAGGAAGCTAAGCTAAAGGTTTTCCACCCTTCCTGTGACTAACTAGTCTCAC
Organism: Perodicticus potto; assembly: GCA_963574655.1. Classification (NCBI taxonomy): domain Eukaryota; kingdom Metazoa; phylum Chordata; class Mammalia; order Primates; family Lorisidae; genus Perodicticus; species Perodicticus potto. The sequence goes on from CAUYRH010010057.1 coordinate 15,939, forward strand.
CACTAGTTGAGACTCATCACACAAATGTCTACTGCCACCGCTTTGTAGTCCCAGGCTGTCATTTGGATATCCCAGTGAAGGCATTGTAGCAATGTTCCTATTTCTCTTTTGGCCTTAGTTCTGCACTTCCCCATCCTCAGGTAGAAATCAGTCCAAGGCACAACTAAGTAGAAATCTAGATGCCCAATGTCCATCTGTCTCCCTCTCTCTTAACTGGCAGTAAACACTCCTGCAGGGGGAAGCTGGTTAATAAGGCAGGTAGTGCCTTGACGATCCATAGTTTTTTGGCTTTTTCTGAAATATAATCACCAGCAGTGCACAGAAGAAAAAAAAGTCTATCAACTGACTTCCAGGGCTAGCCACACCTAGAACACAGCCAAAACTAATAGACATGCTCTCTACGGCTTCCAGGAAGGCCTGCAAAATGACAGCAGACAGTGCACTGGAGGATTGATAGACAACAACAGCTTCTTTTAGTTGTAGGCATGCTGATCTTTGAATTTATTCCACCTGCCTGGTAAAAATTCTTTTGATTTTATAATGAGGAGTTAATTTCGTGTTTAGTTACTGCCATGGAGTGAATTATGGCATCCCTTTCCAAATTCACTAGGAACTTAATCCCATTGCAGTAATACTAAGAGGTGTGGCCTTTGGGGGGTAATTAAGTCATAAGGACTCCATTCTTCTAATGAGATTAGCACCCTATAATGGGGCTCACCTTATAAAAGATTAAGGGAAGCACACACTTGCTCTCCTGCTTCTGCCACAGCAAGAGGGAACCATCTTGAAAGGAGAGACCACCCCACACCAGACACCACTGCCAGCACCTTATGTTGGATTTCCCAGCCTCTAGAACTGTGAGAAATAAATTTATTTTCCTTATAAATTACCCAGTCTAAGGTATTTTGTTACAGCAGCACACACAGACTCGGACATTTACTATTATTTCTCAGATTACTAAGAAATGCAAACATCTTAGCCTAAGTTAGAAGCTGCATCCTTTCAACAGATGTCGATTTCTCTGGAACTTTCTTAACTACTTTTGTTTCTTGCATCAAGCAACTTTCTCACTAGTGCATAGTCAACCATCCATGGGAAGTACGCATCATGTTTGTGTCATTGTTCTCAGTAGATAAAGGCAAAAGGGGAAATATTTGATAGGATATTCATGGGTATTTTTGTTGATTTTGTGATTTAATAATTTTAACAAAATGAACGACATACTACATATTTCTGGTATATTTTCATTTAATAATTGACAAAATTCATACTGCTACAGATAACCTTCACCTGTCCTGCAGCCTTTCTTTTTTATTCTGAATGAATCAGTCTTTTATTGTTTAAATTGGAAAAGAAAGAAAGCACTAAGATTTTTTGCTTCTACTTTTTTCTTTTATGTCAGAAAATTAGCATGTAGGAATCTAGAACATTAATAACAAGAGAAAAATATTACACATATAAATAAAATTATACAAAGACAGAATATAAAACCAAAATAAGTATTTCAACAGAATTTTGCTATTGCTTATTCTACTTAATAATCATAACAAATAACAATGTGAGATAAATACATTTATTTAGAATGTAGAATATGCCAGTGGGAAAATATTGGCTTTTTCCAGCACATAAAATATTTATTCCTTTTTAAAAACTGAAGAAAAATTCTAACTCAGAATTATTGCAGTGGGCAATTGGAAGAGAAATAGTTAAAAATATTTCAGCTCCTGTACTCAGAGGCAACAGATCTAGGAAAGACTAAATAATGATCAATACCATTCAGTGGATTGTCAAAATCCTGAAGCACGTGTTCTGACATGTTATATACACACCAGCCTCTGTCAGTCACAAACTTTTGTCAATAAACGCATTGCAATGAAACAAACAAACCAAAAATAGAGTGAGAATAAAAACTTGGTTTAGTTTTTTTCTCTTTGTTTGAATGTTATTTTTGTTGTTTCATGAGCAAATGTTCCTCCTTTATCCTTTCCCTGTTCTCAGCTGTTTAATCAGTTCCTGGCACGTGGCACCTCTATGACTTGCCTTAATGTTCTGTAATCCTTCTTCAAAGTTAAAGGCAGAAAGAGCAGGAGGAAGAGACCAAAAGAACAAGCCAGTGAGAGGGCGGGAGAGCAGTTGATTTTCCAAGGCATTATGGGAGGGTTATATAAGTGTATCAGGATAAATCACTTCAAGCAATACACACAATATTAAAGGTAGGGTATTTCAGGTTTTTTGTTTTTGTTTCTGTTTATGTATCTTCTTATTCTTTAAGTGTTTTCCTTTCTCTAAAACAAAAATATTAATTGCATTTATGAAACTTGTAAGAGAAATAGTAATAAGTTTTCATTGGAAATGGATTCATGACTCATTAAATATTCATAGCATAAAAAAGTTAAGCTTCTTTTTTTAAAGAAAAAATTAATTTTTATCTTTTCAAATTTCAGAATAATAGGAGAGTACATACAATTAGGTTCCATGGCTTGCACTTGTAATGTAAAGTCTCAGTTATAGTGTGAGACCTTCACCCAGGAAGTGTGTCATTTACCCACACATTGTACCCCTCAGTTAGGAATTTAGCAAACCCCCTGCCCCTTCTTGAATTTAATTGAGTTTTTCTTTCCTATGTGCGCATTGTTGTTAATCTACAAATTTCAGCTTAGTATTGAGTATGTGGAACGCTTGATTTTCCATTCTTGTGGTACAGAATTAAGATTCTTAAACCATGCACTCCTATATTTTTAGGAGTGTGGGATTTCTCGCTCATCACTTAGAAAAACATACATTACTTCTTTTAAGAAGTAAAGGTGTTTGGGGGCAGCGCCTGTGGCTCAAAGGAGTAGGGCACCAGCCCCATATGTCGGAGATGGCCGGTTCAAACCCAGCCCTGGCCAAAAACTGCAAAAAAAAAAAAAAAAAGTAAAGGTGTTTTGCCTATGACTGGCCTCCAACGTATCTGAAAAATTTATAGTCAAAAGTCTTTTGACTATACCTGGCCTCCAACATCCCTAATCAATTCCTTTAGATCCGTGGTTCTCAACCTTCCTAATGCCATGATCCTTTAATGCAGTTCCTCATGTTGTGGTGACCCCAACCATAAAATTATTTTCGTTGCTCCTGAGAACTACTGCTTTAGCTATTTCTTGAATGCCTACTCTGCAGCATTGTTAATTTGTATATCAGATCTCTGAGATAATCATCAGAGTTCCTATTTTCAAAGCACAAAGCTAGAGCTATCTCTAATTTCACTCTGTCCACTACACCATGCTTATTTCCCAATGAGGAAGATTTCAGCACATGAAGAGGGCTAGGGCAAAATGTAGCATAAGGAATACCCAAACGGGGAAGAGGCCTCATGCAGGGGCCGTTATGCCTGAGGAACACTTAGATGTCGGATCTCTCTGAGCACCTATGCCTATGGTGTAAGTGATGGTTGAACTCCCTGGAGTCACACTATCTTGCAAGAGTTTTATGAATACATTAAAAGAAATAGTTGGTGGAAATTTACTTTGTACTATGGACCATATAATTTACTCTCCAACTAAACTAAACATTATATCAGAGCTAGAGTTTGGAAGACTATAGTAAAATGCTCCCATAACATGGAGATAGGTTGAAAAGGTACAATTTAGGAGATGGGGGAAGCAACTAATCTAGTATCTGTCTCTGCCTTTCTAAATTGAATGACCAAAAAAGTATAGCCTAGCATTCCCGTTTTGCCTGTGTTTCATTTTCTGCACTCTCAGCCAGAAAAACTTCCATTCAGATGCCCGAGAGAAGACTGGGCTCCTCTCTCCCCATCTGCAGCCTAGTTGGGAAGATTATAGCTCCACTGGCACCCCAACTGTGACTTGTCCTAACACCAAGATCCTGCAATTCCCAATTTTCCAGTTTTCCAAAGGTTAATAAAATATACAAGCATCTGAACATATCAACTAAACATTCTAAATATTGAGAATCAAATACAAAGCCACCTATCTCAAGCTGGAAACTTCATGTATTATAATTTAGACCCACATTTTAATCGCTGGTCATTTTCCTGGAAGAACAAGAACACGAAAGTCCCCAAAAGAGAATCTTCTGTGGTTCACATTGTTAAAATCCTGTAAGTGGATAGGCCAATGATTCTAATCCCCTTAACGTGCGAGGTACTAATAGTCTGGAATCCCTGAAGATGGGGGATTAGATCTACCCCAGTCTGTTTCACATTTTCCATTGAATAGTAGGCATCTGCCCTATGTCATTTGTCAGAGGTCAGCCCACGTCCTGAGCCATCCACACCCATCCCAAACGGTTCACTGACTCTTACCAAAGTGACAAAGTACTTGTTCATCTTCAACCTCTGTCTGAAGCACTCCAAGTTGGGGTGGTAAATTGCCACCTCGTAATCGTTTGCATTCCTGTGGGTTCTGACCATTCCTGTTAGTTTTTCCTACTTCAATATCTGGACCTTCAGGCTGTGTGTTTCTTCTCTGAGTATGCTCTCCAAAACGCCTGGATTATTCCTGCAAACTGCCTGTAGCCCTTTGGGACCTTATGGATTCCGCCCCCCCACCTTGAAAGCCCTGAATTTTAGCAAAGAGAGAATTATCCTCCAGGCTTATGTTCTTGTTCCCAATTTTCTTTATTACTTTAAAGTTTGATATTCTCCTGTCACTCTCTTGATCATGTCACAACTCTCAAAAATACAATCAGTTTGAAGGAACTTGTGATGAAAACAACAATCAATCACTTTTGTTGTTCAAATAGTTCTTATCCAGCGGTTTGCTGTTCAAAATTTCAGTGCAATCTGCTGTTTGGGGTGGAACAGAATTCTAAGACAGCCCCCCTCATCTTTTGTCTCTCGGTTATTCAAAGAACAGTAACTGAGGTGTTCCTGGGAAAGGAGTTTGGCTGTGATTAGCACCAAAATCCATCGACCTCTCACAGAAGCTTCTCTGGGCAGGTTTGACCTGATCACATGTGCTCTTCCAATCTGGATTCAGAGATAGGGAGAAAAGTCGGAGAGATTTGGAGTGTAATAAGGGTTTGACAGGAGGGAAATTCTCTAATGTTGGCTTTTGAGATGGAGAGTGTCTTCTAGCAAGGTGGTCTCTAGGAAGTGAGAATGTCCTCTAGGTGACAGTCAGCAAGGAAATGAAAATCTCAATTCTACAACCAGAAAATAAATAAATAAATAAATAAAAACCCACAAACAACTGAATTCTGCCTCTGAAAGCGGACCTGGAGATTCGTGTGGGAATACAGCCTGCCACCACCCTTACATCAGCCTGTGGGACCCCGAGCAGAGAACCCAGCCGTGCTGTGCTCAGACTTCTGACAGACAGAACTGGCAGCTAATAGAGGGTGTTGTAGTGATCTGCTAAGTTTGCGATAATTTATTACTGAGCAATAGAGTACTATTCAACTGTTTCTTGTTTACCCATTTATCATGCACGTTCTATAGAATTTGCCTTCCAGATTACTTTTAAAGCTACTGCCAAGAATTGGAATCCAGAATTGACTTTCATGGATGGAAGAGAGCAACAGGCTGAAAATGCAAAGAACTTCTCTGAGTCCACAGGGTTTCCATATGAGGCCTTATGGCTCTTACAAGGATTCCTTAAAGACTTCATTTGTGATGAAGACTTTGCCTTCCGTGCAGATATAACATATAAGCCAATTTTTCACATACTTAATGTATATGAGCTTCCTCCAAAAGACTGGGACTAAATCATTACTTTAGCATATTTCATTGACACATCCCATAATGTATGTATGTGTGTGAGTATATACAGCCATGCATCCCTTTGTAACTGGGAAACATGCTGAGAATGTGTCATTAGGTGATTTCATCATTGTGTGAGCATCGCAGACCGAGAGGGTATAGTCTATGTGTATAACCTAACGCTCCTAGGCTGAAACCCTGCTCAGCTGGTTACTCCACCAAATACTATGGACAACTGTAACATGATGGTAAGTGTGTGTATATCCAACCACAACTAAACATAGAAAAGAAACAGTATTATGGTATTATGGGACCACTGTTGTATATGTGGTTTATCCTTGACCAAAATGTTGTTTTGAAATGATTATATCGTCTATATGATATGTAAACTCTGAATTTTTAAGCTCTGTACTTTCTAAAATATATAATATGTTGGCTATCGGTTTATATTATGTGTATATTTGGGGGTATAATTAGTCATGGAGAAATATTTTAATTCTGTACATAGTATTATATATTGTTGAAACTATTCAATTCAACATGGAATATCTTAGATACAAATGTGGATGAGAGGATAAGAGTTGATATTACCAAGAATTAAGACAATAATGAGCTACTATTACCAGGATATCATTGTTTAAGACATAAACATTCACTGAAAAAAGAAAAATGGATGAAAAAATGTTGAGAAAAACAAATGGTTTTTTCTAGTAGTACATGGAAAAAAATAAATGTGCCTCACTCATGTATTATGATAGTAAAAAGTAAGGAGAAAGATGTCATCGGGGCACATGTTATCCACTGATTAACCTCCTTAGGGACCCATGAACACACAAAGACGACCCAGAATAAGCCTGTGAGAGGGAAAAACATGATGAAAACATGATAACAATCTACAAACATCTCAAAATTAAACTCGAAATGGAGCTATATATCATTTCATGCCAGCACAATTTAAAGTGATAAAAGGAATTTAGAAAGGGTCAGCTTGGCTCAGTCTTATATAAAAGCCCTTAGTACATCATTTATTCTCTTTAGGGTTTGGCAAGATTAATAATTTCATGAGGCAGATTCACTTAGTCAAAATGAATGCATGACCCTGGTCAAATTTAAGTGTTTTTTTAATAGTGCTTCCCGATGTCGTATCTTCAACGTCTTTCAAATTTTATTTCCTTAAATACCTTCTTTCTATTTAAAAAGGTTGTTTGAATATCTTTTATTATAGCTCTGTTTTGGAGTTTTCCAAAAACTGGGCAATGTTTTCAAGTTAAAAAGTGACAATCAGTTCAACAACTTAGTAATTTGGCAAATGATCTCCCTTTGTGCTGAAAAGCAGAATACATTTCTTTGTGCTGAACATTGGTGAAGCATTGCACTCACCAAAAGAGAATATATCTTACTCACGTTCAATGAATGCTGGACTAGATCAGAGAAGAGACATTTGGGTGCTACGTTTCATAAGGACAGCATTTGCAAGATTTTTAATATTCAAAAAAGAGTATCTCCATGAAGAACTTATAAATGCATTACTGAAATACTACTCCAACCACAAGGGGCTGTTGGAAATTGTTTTTTCCATATTAAATTATATGATTTTTTTCTTAGTTAAGACTAGTCTTTACCCAGACAGGTAAGGGAAGTTGAGAAAAACATAATAGAAATCTATCACCACAAAAAAGGTAGTATAACCATAGTTGGTTTTTTTTAAACAATATATATAAATATTCACACAGTAAATATTTATTTAGGACAAAGTACATTGATGAGCCCTGTTCAATTCACTATAGAGAGAACATTAGTCTTCCATGAAATCTCTTCAGAAAGGCTATTTCTGCAATAATAAAAATGCTTGACTGAAATTCTCAAAAGGCTGTTGCAGGTTTAAAGTTCAACTTTATGCTGAGAAGCAGAGCTATGTATATTCTAGAATTCAGTTTGATATAGCACTACCTGTGTTGCCAGCGGCAAGTTTCCTGAGGATTGCACCTCTCCGTTCTCTCTACTTTTTCCCATTCCTACTGCTAAGATTCGTCCAGGCCACTGTCATCCCTTGCCCACATTAATGCCTCAGTTCCCTCACTCATTCCCTGCCTCTAGCCTTGTGCCATCTGTTCTCGCTTTGCACGGTTTTCATACTGCAGACAGCGTGAGCTTCCTGAAATGTTAATACCCTGCTTATTACCTCACTCTCTTCATTGCTTTCAGAATCAAGTTCACACCCTTAAAACAACATACAAGACCCCTGCTAACATTTGCAACCTCATATTACTCACCCCACAGTATTTCCTATGCTCTAGACATGCTGACTTGCTTTCTGTTCTTGAAATACACCAGACTCTCTCAACCTTGGACCTGAGTAGATATTCTTCTTCCTGACCTAAAAGTTCCTTTCGTCCTCATCAGCCCCCTTTGTTCCCTGTCCCCATTGCATTCTTTAAGCAATCACTTTGAGACATCATCTAACTCCAGTATGATTAGCCCACATCACAAAATCCCTAAACCACAGATGTTGGTGTGGATGTGGAGAGAAGGGAATACTTCTGCACTGCTGTTGGGAATGCAAGCTAATACAATTCCTTTTGGAGAGAAATTTGGAGAACACTTAGGGAACTAAAATAGACCTGCCATTTGATCCTGCAATTCCTCCACTAGGTATATATCCAGATGACCAAAAATCATTTTACAAAAAAGATATTTGCACCAGAATGTTTATTGCAGCCAAATTCATAATTGCCAAGTCATGGAAGCAGCTCAAGTGACCATTGACCCATGAATGGATTAACAAATTGTGGTATATGTATACTGTGGAATATTATGCAACCATAAAAATATAGAGACTTTACCTCTTTTATGTTTACATGGATGGATGGGAGCATATTCTTCTTAGTAAAGTATCTCAAGAATGGAACAGAAAGTATCCAATGTACTCAGTACTATTATGAAACCAATATATAATCAGCCACACTTTCATATGAATGATAAAACAAAACTGTAGCCCAGAATGAAGGAGGGAAGAGGAGGGAGGGGGGATGGGAGAGGGGAAGCCGGGTGGAGGGAGGGTAATTGGTGGGACCTCACTTATTGAGCATAATGCAAGGGTACATGTCAAATCTATTATGAGTAGAGTATACGTGTCTTAACACAATAAATAATTAAGTGAGGCGAAGGCTATGTTAACCAGTTTGATGTGAGCATTCCAAATTGTATATAAAATCAGCACATTGTACCCCATACATGCATTAATGTACATAGTTATGAGTTAAGTAAAAAAAAAAAAAATTCCCTGGATTCTCCTTGACTGCTATCTCAGAACCTTGAGACCTACTGCTCTTCTTTCCCCAGCACCAAACCCACAGCATGGCAGACACATGACTCATTTGCTAAATACATGATTAAATTAATTGGAAAAGGGCTTTGCATGATCTATTAAATGATGTGATTTAAGTGGGAATATATTTATTCTTTGGCCTGTAAAGCCTATCTTTGTGATTTATGTCTAATAGACAAAGGAGTCCCACCAGAATGGCACACTAAGACTGTGTATATTAAGAAAACGTAAATGGCTGTCTGCAAAGATGTGGGTGGTAAAGAAATCATCCAGGAATAGTGGGGATTTATTGAAGGGGCTGGGGGGGGGTGCACAGTTAGTACCCTTAGGCCTAAGACAGGAGGGAGTCATCCCAGAAAGTGGAACTGGTAATAGACTATTGAGAGCGACCTTTGGAAGAGCATCTCAGCCTCCGCTAGGCACCTTAGAAAACACAGGGCCAAGGGGATAAAGGTCTCCTCTCTGTCCCCTTCCTGTCTGACCGCCTGCTCCACCATTTCTACTGGCAGAACCCAGCAGGAATCCAGAAGGCAGGAAAATCTGTGTATGCAATCCACGCGGGTCTGCCCTCCAACACAGAACAGCGTGGGAGGTGACATTCGGTTGTGGAGGGGAAAACAGAAAAACTCCACCATAGCAATCTAACATTTCAGGAATTGGGACATTCTTAACAATTTTAAAAATGATACAATAAGACAATGAATTGTGGGCCAAATTCTAAGGAAACGGGGAGAATCGTATCCTAAAATCAGCTGGAAACAAGTCTACTAATCAGTGTATTTCAATGAATTAAAATAACCTTATCTTCTAGTGACGTTGTTAAAATGACTCCAGTCTTTTCATTTCTGATCCTGACATCACACGGTAATGTCACTCCATCTCTCTTACACCCATCGCTACGCCTTTACATTGCAGATAAAAGGCGATCTCGAGGGACTGCAAACTTCATTTAAAGTAGAACAAATTAGGGATGTGTGGTTAAGGTAGTTTAAAGCAGGTGGAAGACAGGTTTTTGTAAGTCTAGGTTCCATCAAAACTGAAACCCAAGTTAAGCTGGCCTCAGTGAGTTTTAGTCTCTACAAATAGGTTCTAAATGTGATTTTTCATATCTCTTGCCCCCTTTCATATCTCTTGTAATTTCTAATACAACTACAGCATGCATTTTCTCCCTGGAGTTATGTTACCTCTAAGGGTTTTGGACAACCCACATTTTATAACATGATTAAAACAGTAAGCAAAATAGCGAAAAAGAATTTCAAATACTTGGGAACACCGCCGGCATTTGTGGGCAATGGGAAGAGGGCCTGCTGTTTCCTGTCAGCAGAGAACACAGTCTGCGGTCTCTGCTTTGTGGGTGTGCAGCGCAAGCTGGAACTGTTCTCTAACAAATTACAAAATCAACCAAGTCTCTGAGATCACTGTTGTTCGAGGTGTAGAAGTCCAAAGAGACTTCCAATGTTAGTGGAAATGCCAATATTGAAAACGAAAGAGACCTGGAGAAATCTTCAATCTGCAGAAAATTGTTGAGCCAAATGAAAGATCTCCCCATCACCGTATGCAAAAGCTCACCAGAATTAATTATAGGACTGATCCTGAATTTCATGATACACGGAGGGGGAGATTTATGATTTTCATTAAAGCTATGTACTAGAAATAAAAAATAATTAACTTGCCATAGTGTGTGTGTGTGTGTGTGTGTGGTGTAATGCAGGGGTAAAGGGTGCTTACATTATGATTAATAACATAATTATTTCCTCACACCTAGAGGTAGGCTCAAATATAGAACATGCTTCAAGGAGAAATTTTTCTATTTTAAATGATCTTCCAAGGCATGAGATGGTAACACAACCTCTGTGTTAACTGAAGCTATTATTTATTTCCACTTACATTCACTGTCAAGAAATGTAAATCTAATTAGCTCTACTTGAAACATTCTAGTGGCCTCCCCATTACCTAAAATACCTTGTTGTGTCCCACAATTCTCATGCACCGGGTTCCTTCCATGTCCTTAACCTTAGCTCATGGGGTTCACCTGATTCAGCTCCTGTTTCTTTCCCAAAATACAACAAACTCTCCACCATCTCAGGGCCTTTGCACATGCTGCTCCTGCAACCTGAAACACCATTCTCTAGGCTTTTGGCCAAGTTTGTTCCTTCTCATTTTTAAGGACAAGCAAATGTCGCCTCTTTTCCTGAGCTCCTACCCCTATTAAAAAATGTTGATAATATGCACATTCTAGGAAGATTATGACCAATTGCCTACCCAGTTCTGAGCTTCTGGCTATTTTCTTCATAGACTTTTTCAGTCTTATTTGCCTTGTTTATTTGTTTGCATCCTTATTTAGTATCCTTCTTTTCTTACTAGAAAATAATCACCATGAAGGCAGGACCTTGTTTGTTTTCCTTATTTACATGGCAATCCTCAGAGGCCGTTTTAGACATGGGAAAATCCCAATAAATATTTGTTAAATAAATTAAAAGAGATGTTTTCATATACAGGATGGCCATACAGTTTGTGTATAATTTAAAATAGTCGTAACCTTATATTGCACAAGAACTTCATGGACACCCTTATACCTAATAGGTTAGGTAATCCTCGATGGTTTAAATTTTGGCCCGTTTTCTTTAAAGCATTTCCATATTTTAACCTTGAAGGCAACTTTAAGAATTCTAGATTGTTTGGTCTTTTCCCTAGATCTTATTTTAAGTTAAATTCTGTCAATAAATAAATTGCTGCTTGCCTACGGTATTTCAGGCACTATGCTAGGGATTTGATGGGATGATACAGCAATCCTTTAATTCTATTTTCATTGTCCATACTTCTCTAACCTTATGGAGCCCACAACTGGGCAGGCAATTGGTAGGAATTTCCTAGAATTTGCATCCTGTCAATATTTTTACCTGCAAATTGCAAATTATAGTACCAAGCCTACAGATTTCTCATTCTATTCATGCTGTAGTTCCGTTTTCATTAATTTATAAAATTATAGTTTACAGTTGTGAGTTTAATGGTATTTAAATATAGCATATTTAAAAGTTAAGAATGATTAGGCCACATTCTGTTTCGTCTTTTATTTTTCTGCAGACAAGAAATACATGCTGGAAAATGATGGTTTGAGGAAAATAATTTTCCTCACGCAGATACAATTTGAATTTTCAAAAATGTTTAGCAGAAGCCATGCTTATTCTGCCAAAGTGACTGACTAAGGTAGAGGATAGTATCTATGAATATTCACTGGTATTTTTCATCAACAGTCGGTCTTTCTATTGTTCAAATAAAGTAGGAAGGAATAACACACACTGAACTTTTACTTGACCCCCTGACTTGATGCTTTTTCAATGCTTGTTACGATCATTTCTTTACTTCTGTGTCAGCCTATACCATTCACTCATTCATGCGATCACCACTTATGATAATTTGTTATGGTTAAAAGCAATGCCAATTTTACTGCATGTAATATGAAGGGTGATTTAAAAATGTATTCATGGCTAGGGAGTGCCTGTTGCACATTCCATTTTCCCACCTTCGTTCTTGATATTTACCACATTGATACTGAAATTGTCAACTGACGTTATTTGGTTCTAGGTTCCTTGTCTGATGCCTCTGCTTTCCCTCTTGCTGTTTCTTCTTATTAACCGATGAACATGTGCAGAGAGAAGGAAATCAAAGAGTTGGGGAGGAGGGAAGGAAAAGGGGGGCAAAAACCTACCTAAGGGGTATAGCGAACACCATCTGGGTGACAGGCACGCTTTCAGCCAAGCCATGTAACAAAAAATACTTGTACCCCCTTAATAGTTTGAAATAATAATAAAAAAGACACGTTTTACTCTTCTCTCTTATTAACATCTTCAGTTTGCTTGGCAACAGACACGGGTGAGCTCCTGTGACAGGGAAGAGATTCACGTGTCTATCCCAGAGGTACAAACAGTGTTCAAAACATAATATATGAAGCCAGCACATTGTACCCCTTGATTACACTATTGTACACAGCTATGATTTAATGATAAAGATAATAAAAAACAAACAAACAAACAAAACATAATAGACTAGTATTTTACTCCTTTGATTTAAGTAGTACTTGAAAGAAAAATAACAGGAAAGTTATGTAGTTTCTGAACATTTGCATAATGCTGAAGTGATTTAGTACTCCAGGAAGTGCAGTCACACGGATCTAACAAATGGAGATTGGACATCTCTCCGCGGTGCAGATTCTTTAAACACTTTCTCGAATCCGAATGCAAAAAAGAAAGCTTGGGAGATGTGTCAACTACAATGCTGTGAAAGCTTGTGACTCAACAACAGAAATTAAACTGTATCAAAACGTACCTATAATAGAGGCATTTCTCTGCATGGGAGTTTTTACAGACTAAGATCAACATTTTGAAATTAAGAATGAACGTGCTCAGGACAGTGGCTGACACGTAGACTATAAGGCAACAAGAGGGAGAGAAGAAAATGAAGGATACCCACGTAATAGTGATATCCTTTCATTGAACTATTTTAATTAATTTTAAAAAGTAACTCATAGATGTCTAACTCTATGATTCACATAAACTTAAATACGAAAACTTTTTGAGATAGTAGCATAAAGACAATAGTCCTTGGAAAATTTATTCTTTTTTTTTTTTTTATTAAATCATAGCTGTGTACATTAGTGCAATCACGGGGTACAGTGTGCGGGCTTCATATGCAATCTGAAATATTTTCATCCACTTGTTCAACATAACCTTCATGAGATTTTCTAGTTTATTATGTGACAACTTTTGTATTCTGCATTTAGTAGGTTTCACCTGTCCCTGCTGAGATGCACCATAAGTGTGATCCCACCATTTACCCTCTCTCCTGGCTCTTACTTTGTGCATTAAAAATGGGTACGAATGGATTTTAGCAAGAGATTGTGTCCTAGCCATGTTTACTCTTACCTTAGAAAGGATCAGGTTACCTATGCAATCATAAGGCGGAAACAACATAATTGATTTCCTCCTAAACTAAGGCAGTTTTTCAAGTTCTAAATCTCACTATTGTTACTCCTCACATTTACAAAATAATCAGGGCAAATATCTCATAGATATTAACTTCTTTTTTTTCTTCTTTTCTAAACATTAGGAAAAGATTTCTAAAAATTAATTTTTTATTGCAAGTGAAAATAATACTTTTAAATAGATTGGATATCCCAAATGGCATTTAGAATAATTGCATGATGACATAGATTCAGATGTAAATAACTAAATAAATAATGCAAGCTTCATAATATTAAGTTGAATTGGTTCTGCTTTCAGCATGCTGTAAATATCAATATTAGAAATAATATTTGTATTAATACACTGCTGATATTATGCTACCTTTGCACAGGTTACAGACATTCTTTTACACATTCTTTTGCAATTTTTGGTAAACTATTTTCTTTTCATCTTATAAACTAGTTTCCAATGATCATTATTTACCTTTACTTAAAAAAACAATTCTTCCCTTAAAGGATAACACACTTCAAATAGGCAACAGAATCTTTTTCTCAAAAAAAGCTAAGGCAGTCACCATGGTTTGTATTCCTCTGGGCTGAAATGATATTAGATTTGGTGAGGTGAACCGTATATCACAAGTACTCCCAGAGCCGTACAAGGAAATATTTGAGTCCATGGGAGGGGCGGATTTAGAATTACTCAGTCCTCTCAAATGCTGTATTTTCTCTTAGGATGTATCATTGACATTCTCTCTCTATTTCATCAAATTTCCTACCAGCTTGCTTGCTTTCTCTCCTTTTTCAAGCACACAAACACACACACACACACACACACGCACATACCCCATTGATAAAAATTACAAAGCTTTTGATTTTTTTTACTCAGAGAAAACCTTTCTTTCTATAAGCTTAATATTTCTAAATTTAGTAATATGTGATTTGAATTCATTTATGAAAAGGAACCATTTCTTACTAATTGTTGTATCCAAGCCACCAGCACACATTGTCCATACTGACTAGCCAGACCACGCACGGTGAAAGAATTAATAAAATATCTGGCAAGGAAAGGTCTATTATCATCGCATCCCTTGATATGACAATGTTGAAACTTAAAGTAGGGAAGGGTCCTTAACAACTCAGGCCCTTTAAAATTAATGTTCCGACTTAGAGTCTTGAAATCTTTGACTGGCCATACAAAAAAATGGGCCCACTTTGAAAAAAGAAATAATTTTGGTTTTCCCAAATATTGGTTTAGAAGAAAGTATTGCAATTTTTGGTAAATTGTTCACATGGAATTTCCTCTATTTCAGCCACCTGTCAAAAAGCCTCAACAATGCAAAATATAATTTCTTTATAAGAGACACATTTATATTTCTACATTTTCTCTATTTCCAATTTAAGTTTTGCTGTATATAAACACCACTTTATGAAATGTTTATAAAATATTATTGCCTAGGTCTTACAGGGGACTATTTGAAAAGGTTTTCTTTTTATTATTTTTAAAGGAAATGTATACTTGCTTAGTTTAAGAAATCACATACACAACTTCCCAAGTGACTTTGATTTTCCTAAAATAACTGCAAGCATTTCTTACGCAATCAACCAGTCAATACATATTTATTGAACGGCTCTATTTACCAAGACTATTAGGTGCTGACTATAATAAGTTATTTGATGTTGAATTACTGCTTTACCGGGGGCAGCAGATCCGTAAAAATAAAGACAACACATCTTGTTTCATTTATATTTACTTATAATTATTTTTCGGTTCTTCTATTTGAGCAATATTGTTTTTTGTACAATATAAAATTTTTAATTCTTTAGAGATCATACGTCTTCCTCATTTACTATCAATCCTGTGCTCTTTTCATAATGAATTTTACCCCTTGTATTCTGCTTTTTTCTCAATATTCTTCTGAGCACTTTAATTGTGCTTTTGTGACATATATCTAGTCCTTGATCTGTTTTCTTGATTTTTAAGAAAATAATATCTTCCTAAGAAAGAGTTAAAGACAGAGCCAAATCTTTTTTCTTTACTTATCCATCATTCTTAACACAGTAACTTTGGCCTACTCCAAATTACAAAAAATTTTGGTGTACTATACCTGTTATAGCAGGAGATAAATGATCACCCTTTATTCCTCCCTGAGTGGAAAATTTTAATGCTTTCACCTTCGTCCTATTTGTGCTTGATGTTAAAAGGTTTTCTTCTTAAATTTCAGAGAGGAAGTTCTACTTTCTAAAATACCACATTCTGCATCCTGTAGATCAACAACTATTCATCAGCCCTGCATTTATCTATTATACTTTCTTTGTTTTCAATTTAGCTACGGAAGTCAAGTCCATGCTAGCATGTTATTTTCTGATTAAAATTCACATTGAATGTCACTTTGCAGATGAATCAGTATGTGAAGGTGAAAATGACCTGAAGAGCTGGATCAAGGTTAGTGATCTTGATCACACATCGTGGGAGTCTTGAAGACAGAAGGATCCGTAGAGCTCACCCAGTTCAATGACCTTGTGGTCATGAAACTGAGCCCAGGAGAGAAGACTTGGCCAACTTTTTTGTGGACAAATCTCATCCTCCAACATGCTTCCCATTTCATAGAATTAATGGAGGCTTAAGTCTCTATTTCCCTCAGAGTTGTTTACTTTTATTTCCCCCCCTCCCGAAATATCTGGATACTGTGGCTTTTATCTTCTATTACCAAAGTTGCGCCATTCTCTCCTTTTGGTTCACTGGGATAGTTTGTGTTCTCTTGATCATGAATCAGCACAAATGACATCTATCGTTTTCTTCTAGTTTTACTCTTGCTCTGCAGAATGAAAGCAAGATAAGAGAAAAAGAAACTACTGTAGCAACTGGACTATCCTCTACTGACTTGTGTAAAAATACCTTTTTCCGGTGAATATATCTCTGTGTTCCCTAAAAAAAACAGTTGGAGCCATAAATAACATGATTTAGAGGTATTTGAAACACCCACATGACCTGACATATTGTGTTAATGCATTTCTACTGAATTTTTGTTAGGTTGTTTATTAAGCTAAGTCATCACTAACACCTGCATGGTTAAAGAAAAGTACATACTCAAAAATAGCAAGAACTATCCCATAATAACAGTGTGCTCAGACCTTAAGTTAGTTTTGTTTTGTTTTTGCTGAACAAGGATGCCAAGAAAGTATGCTTCCCTACTCTTTTCCTGCCTCTCTACCTTTGTCTTACACACACCTTTGATCTGTATGAGCACCTCACTGGGCTCATTTAACAGTATTTCTTATGCTTAGACTAATGGTATCAGCTCTGTGTATGTTTACCAAGTAAATCTGAAAATGATGAAGTGCTCCTCCCAGAGGCACTCTTTGCTATGGAAGGTACCTTGGATTTGATACAGAAACCACTTTTATAGCCATAATTGTTACACATGACCTACACACTAAGAGATCAGGAGTCAGTAAGCTTCACACTTACTTACCTAGAAACGTCAATAAACAGTTTAAGAAATTCAAAGACCTACACAGAATTAATAGACTGGAGAATTTAGAAACACGCTGTGAACCAATGTTTTAGAAATAATTTACTGTGTAAAAACTAAATTAGTTTAACTACAAAATTAAAAGGTAGTATTTTCACTTAATAATATAACTTCCGATCAAATGTCATACGAAGCAGCATCTTATTCTGATGGTTGGTATATATCTTAGGTAATTCTTTGATCCTTTGTTCAACATTATTGGATATTAACAAAATTTAATTTCCTTAATCATTATAAGTGTTTTTAACATTTGGACGGAGCTGTAGGAATTGAAGATTGTACAAAGTTCTGAGTGTTTGATTTGTGACATTAGATAAATGAATGAAATAGATTCGTAAGACTTGAAACCCCTATAATGGCCTAGCAATGCCTAGCAGTTCATCAATCACTCTAATTCAATCAGAACTTGATGTGATGTCCAGTTCTCTTCATTAGCTACTAAACTTTTTAAAATTTAGAAATAAGAGTTGTAATGATATTCTTGCTCAACTCCTTTATTGCACAAATCAGAAGGCAACTTTCCACAAAAGTTGTATGACTTGCTGCAGCCAAGAAATACGAGTATATGTATTCAGAGGTTAGCCTGGATTTCTTCACTGCTCTGGTATAAAGAGGAATCACATCTCTAAAGGTTCACAGAACACGTGCCACACAGGAGAACACACCAAGAGCAAATAAGCTAAATTTATTCAGAAAGTGCTCATCATTTGCCTACAAGGCATGTGTCAGTTAAATGAATACAGCTTAGGGAGTACTAATCTGTTTCTTTAAAAGTTCAACTCATGGGTGGTGCCTGTGGCTCAGAGGAGTAGGGCGCCGGCCCCATATGCCAGAGGTGGTGGATTCATACCCAGCCCTGGCCAAAAACTGCACACACACACAAAAAAGTTCAACTCAGCAAACATTCATTCTCGCTGTGAATGAGGACCTTTTGCATATGGAGGACAGACCCTGGTTTAAAACTTCATAATAACCCACTAGACATAAAAATTAAAACTACAACTCCTGTATCAGTTCAAGTCCTTTGCCCATTTGATAATCAGGTTATGTTATCTTTTATTGTTGTTGAGTTGTAGGAGCTCTTTATATATGTTGGATATTTATCTGATTATCAGAGATCTAAAACTGTCAAATTTGTAGAAGCAGAAATTAGAACAGTAGTTACCAGGTGCTGAAGGGGACAGGAAAAAGAGAGGCTCTTCACTGGGTAGAGTTTCACTTTTGCAAGATGAAAAATTCTGGAGATCTGTTTTATAACGATGTGAGTATATTTTGCAACACTGAACTGTACACTTAAAGATAGTTAAAACATGTTAAATTTCATGTTAGGTGTTTTTACCAGACTTTTAAACAAATGGACTAAAAAAGAAAAAAAATACTTCTCATGGAAAAATAAATCAGACTCTGTTCAAGAAACCAGAATCAGGTAAACAAGTCCTATAGTAATTATTTCTTCAATGAAACGAAGTTCACTATGCCACGAGTTAGAATAAGACCTATTAAAAATGCAGAAGGCTAACATTTCAGTTTGAACAATAAAATTCTGGTGTAGTAATAAAGTAAGTTTATTTGATGCTTCCAAAAAGCTGAGTTTTTCTTCGTTAATTTATGGAAACTATTTGACTACAAAATAAGTAATCGAGGTTTTATTTATTTTTATTTGCCCTAACTCGGTCAATGGTTATGGAATATTATTTAGAATTAATTTTTAAATCTCAACAAAGTGTTTTCTTTAAGGATTAAAAATAAATATTCCAAACGACCAACTTCAGGTTGTCCGACTTTGAAACGCGTGGCCTGAGAGCCCTAAGTTTCCCATACCGTCCATGGGAGCTTTGCTCTTGGGTGGGGGTAGGGGGGAGGCTTGCTTGCACAAAACTACTGCTGCCCTAAGCACAGAGATATCTTCTACTCGCAACAAACACTTTATTGATCTACTTTAATCAATGCATTCAAACAAGCAAACAAAAAAGTCTGCCTGCAAAGCAAAAGAAATCCTAAGACTTTGGGGTCTGCGTTTTGAGATAGCCTACAACCTATTGAGCGGGTCTTCAGGACCGTGTTTCTAGAAAACCTGGGGAAGAAGGAACCCGGGGGTAGGAGAGAGAAGGTGGGGTGGGCTCGGTACCGCGACAGCAATCGCTTCCCTGCCCGGGAGCGGGATGGCTCTGGATTGAGGGGCAGACCCGAGGCCGAGAAGGGGGCGCGACGCCCCCGGAGGTAAGGACGGGAAGTCAGAGGAAAGAGCGGCAGCGAGGACGACAAAGGCAGAGCGGCCGGCGCGGCCGGGGAGGTGAGAGGAGGGAGGCGGAGCTGCCGGGCGGCGCGGGCGGGCGCGGAGGCGGGACGGGCAGGGCAGGGCAGGGCGAGGGCGAGCGCCCGGCTCCGCGCCGCCCTGTCCCCGCGCCGCGCTGCGCTCCCGGCCCCGAGCCGGCCCGCGGCGGGGACGAGTCCGCCGGAGTTTGGCCCGGAGCGCGGGGAAGTTTCCCGGGCAGCCCCGCTCCCGGGAACGCGGTGCCCGCAGGTGCCCGGGCGGCGGCCCGCGCCGCTCGCGAGGTAACCGCGCGGGGCTCGGGGACCGGGGCCGGGGTCGCGCGGGCGGGGCGCCGCTGGGCGGGCCAGTGCACCCTCCCCTTCCGGGGACTGCGCCGGGTGGGGTGCGGGAGGCGTTTCCCCCCGCGTCTACCCATCTCGCCCCCTTTCCCGGTATCTCCACCACTTCCATTCACTTCACTGGCCGGCGAGAGGTGGCGGGGATCCGGAGACCGCGGGGGCCGGGGCTGGGGTGGGAGGACAAGTTCCTGAACTTGAGCCGCCTGTGCACGCGGACTCCGGGATCCCGGTGCCAGCCCCCGCGTGGGCCACGCACAGGTTGGACCGCGGACGGCAGGAAGAGCAGCGCGGAGTTTGTGATGCGGGTTATCGGGTCCCCCGGCGCGTTTGGTGCAGAGATGGGCATCTCCGCTGTGGCGCTTCCTTAGCACCAGTCCCCAACTCCGAGACCTGGCTCGGGCTCTTGCTGGGGCTGCGGGCGCGGTGGGAAGGAAGTTGGGGGGACTCGGGACCCAGGTTCAGTCGCAGACCCAGCGGAGGGTGGCGAGGTGGGTGGGGAGAGGGGCTAGCGAGCTTGTTTTCTAACTGCCTTTGGTCCTCTCACGGTCACCCCTTCTTCCGCCCGCTTTGAGCACGTTTCTGTTAGGAGCTAAAATGCGTTCTGCTGGCGCCTGCGAGGAGTTCCTGCCAACTAAGTTCACGGGCGCGGAGTCTGGCGCTGCCGCCCCTCCTCTCGCCCCTCCCGGTGGGTCCACCCCCACGCCCTCCCAGCAGCAAACTGGGCCTGAGTAATTCCCAGGGTTTTGAGAGAGACAGCAAGTAAATAATACAGACAGCGTGTGTGACTTTCCCCTCCCAGGATGCCATCAGAGCCAAATGAAAGCAGTATGGATTTTAATAGCACTCTTTTTTTCTTTCAGTTTTTCTGGCAATTAAGAGTAAAATAATGTTTATTTTTCTTCACTCTAACCCCAAACATTGCATTAATCTATCTCGGTGCGGTTTTATCTGCACTGTTCCCATGCCGCTCGGTTTGAAGGCCATGGGCTTCTTTTCCACTCACTCACACACCCCAACATGCAGCGTGACCATATTTAATGTTTATCCCTTTTCCTGATTCAGTTGCCTGGCACCTACTAATTCTGGTACATAATCATAACACCTGTCAACCAACACGAGGATTACTGTTGTTTTTCATGGGCAAGAGTACCCGGGACTACCATATTTTATTATTGCTCAAAGGGTTTTAAGAGCTCCATTCAAAGTGAATCAAAATTACGGAACAAAATTGTAATTCTATCCAATACATTCAAACAGAATACAATACCTAGGCGCTTAGAGTTGACTAGTAATTGAGGAAAAATTAAAATCCTCTCATCACATGGAAACCATCTAGCTTGAATATAGTCAAGAAGAAGTAGCACACAATGAATGCCTCCAGAAAACGAGAATTTTTCCTCTTCCCTCATTTGGTTTTTATCTCCTTCATTACAGCAGCGTCCTCCAGAAAATAAGTACCTTGCATATAGATGTTGGTATGTGCTAACTAAGCATCATATTTTTTAATACAGAGGCTTGGTGACAGTCCAAAAACATAAATGTTTTAAATCATTAACCAACCATCTGTTCTCACCCACTCACGTAAAGCTCAATGTTTATTTTCACAGGTATCAAAATGCACTTGCTCACTTCATACGTTTCCATCACCATCTTGAAAGCTGTAATGATACCTGATGTTGACCCAAGTTCAGCAACTGTTGTATCTGGCTTATCACACTATAATCTCCTCTTTAAAAAAAAAAGCATTTTCAGTGAAAGAAGAAATAAACAAAGTTTTAGAGTACAAGGCCTGTGTGTACTCCAGGGAAATCTGATTGCTTCCTACCCCTGGACCCCACCTTTTTGTTATCAGAGAGAAGCTAAAAATTAGTAGAGCTGCAGACTGCTACTCAAAAGACATTCTTTCCCTTTCTTCCTGGTCAAAAGGGTAGCATTTGATGCTCTAAAGCAGTGCAGTAAACAGCCTTGTGGCTTCAGAAAGTTAGTATGGTTTCCAGAGGAGAGGAACATCTTCTTAGGGAGAATTCACAAAATGAGAGACCAACTTAGTATTTCAAACTCCAGATTGAATAGACCTTCTAAAGACTACGCATTGTTTCCCGCACAAATATTTGGTATGAATAATATATAGGATGCTGTTATCATAACCTATATGTTAGGATAGAATAAAGTGTTTATATAGTACTTTTTAAATTTGTGTTTGGGAATTTGGATGAATGAGTATGTAACCAGCAGAAAAATTCCCACACCCTTCATTGTGTTTGTGTTATCATTAAACCAAGAGTTGAGGTTTTGAGTCCTCTCAGACAAGAAGGGATCTCCCATTAGGACTGTTTGCTCTAACTAAAACTGCAAGAATAGGGCATTCACAATTAAGTTGCATAATAAATACGTTATTCCTTAAGTGCAGCCCAGAACATTAGGGAAATTCTTTTTACCCAGAAATCTGGGTGTGGTGTCCCAAAACCATTTCGTATTTCTGAGGAAAAAGATAATGACCGTTTTCACACTTTTCACATAACTGACGTGCGCTTGAAGAATTATCAACAACCAAGGAAAAGTGGGGCCTTGTTACCCGCTGTTCTCCTCCACACTTCTCTCATCCTGAAATTAAGATTCTTGTAACTTAATTAACTAAATTGTTAATTCTTCTTCTAATAGCCAGGATAGCATTGAAGAAAATAAACCTAAACTATAGATAATTTGAAAAGGAAGATGTCTTTAAAAATTCAGTCTAATTTAAACCTTTGGATACTACATAAGAATGTGTTACATCTTATTTTTCTGTATACTAAAAATGAATTATTGAGGGGAAACAGTTTCTCCATGTAATGTAAGCTCTCTGAATTATTCATGTTAATGAGAGGAATAGAGGCAAAGATAATCTGAAATCATGGTTATTTAAAAAGTCATTTGTGTTTGTCTTTGGAATGTATTACATATGTGGTTTGGAAAAGATTTTCATTGTTATTGTGGGCAAGTTGCCTTTCTGATTCTTTTATTGCATTTAGGTTAATTTTTAAATGAGGTTTCATACCTCAAACACCAAAACCAATTTGTGGGAAGGTGGGGAGATGGGCAGCTTGCCCAGAAATGTGCTGGGTGGTATAAATAAGCAAACCTGGTATGAAAACTTTGCGGTAGATTATATCCAGTTCACAGAAAGATAATCAAGACTTGATTGCATACCTGTTTAATGAATACGTGTTAAGGATTAGGAATGTTCTTGGCAAAAATAAAAGTATTTTAAACAAACTTTGAGAAATTCAGTCTCACTTTACATGTACCAAAGGTATCCATTAATAAGTTTTAAAAAATAATCATGGGGTGCTCTTGAAAATCAAATAGGAATATATTAATTTATGCATCTTACTAAACTGAATTTTTAAATGTTTTCCTAAAGCATTGGTGTTTCCTAAAGCATATGGTGTTAAATGACATTCCTAAGCCTTATAGACGTTTCTTCTAGGAGGAACAACAAAAGCCATCTGAATAAGGGGTTTGGTTTGGTCCATCTAATCTCTGTGCCTGTACTGCAAATCAAAAACACATTTCATCAAAGAGAAGCTCTCAAGTAGCTGTTATAGAGGACCTGGCTAGATAAAATAGTTGAAGTTCAGCAAGACTGCCAATTTAACAGATTTCTATTGTGCTTTTCGAAAGCTCTTGGGCAAAATTGGTTGTGGATGAGTTACTTGAGCAAGAAGCTGATTCATACCATAGCCCTTGCTGTTAAACATCTTGCTTAGCCTCAGTTTAGTTGTACATGGATTTTGTTGAAATGTTACTTCTGAGGACTCTTAGAATTTAGAAAACCTCTGTGTAGAAGATTAGAACTGCCCAAAATTTATGATAGGAAAAGCAGATAACATCATTTTTATTTTAATAATTCACAGCAAAACTGTTACTTTTATAGAAGTGAAGAGAATGGCAATAGAAGAAGTAGATGTACCCTTCAGAATGGAGACTGTGTTCCCTTAATAAATATGTTCTCACTACCTAAAGTTCAAGGATACTGTTTTTTTTTTCCTGAGGAAACATTTTTTTATAGGGCACAGCATTTTTTAAAGACTTGACTGGACTGAATATTTGAAAAGAAATATTGTGGTTGGAAATATAATTGAGACCCACAGGATGTATTTTATACACATTTATTAAAGGAATCAATTTTCTTCTCATCAGTGCTTAAGTCTTAGGATCAAAATTATGCATTTTTAAAAAAGAGCTAGAAAGGACCTTAAAAGGAACTTATTTCAGTGCCCTCATTTTACACTTCAAGAAGTGATTGGGGCCTGTAGTCATGAGAGTGAACTGTTAAAGGTCACACTGGTAGTTAGTGGCAGAGCAGAAACTAGAAACCTGATCTGACTCTTCATTGAGCTACCCCGTAGTAAGTTGGTCAGGTAAGGGAGTTAACTCCAGCCATCGCGGTATCAACTAATACCTGATGGTCCTGAAATGAGGGGTCCAGAGGGAAGTGCCCAGGGCTTGTAATGTGCTGTCTGGCGTTCAGCAGTCACTGTGATTTTCAACCTTCTTACTCGCTGTTGTATTTTTTAATAAGTATTTCATGTCACCTCCTTAGTATCCTGAAAGATAATAATCAAAAATACAGTTACTGAATATACCTATCATTTAAAGAGCAAATAAAAGTAACTTGTAATAAAATCTGTATTTCACTGTAGTAATGTTTGAGGATAACTTCAATAGAACATGTGATGAAGACGTCAAGTGTTTGCATATATATATAAATTTGAATTTAAGACAAATAAAAACATCAGAGGATATCCCATACAAGAAGTGCAAGAAAGTGAAAGAATAAGGGCAGACTAAAAGTAGCATTAGGATAATTACAACCCAGACATTGTATATAATAACAGAAAAAAGGAAGTAATGGTAAGTGTCATTGGGAAAATATGCTATGTCAAATTATAGGCTGGTGGAGTGAAGAGAAGGCGGAAGACGCTATTTCTTAAGTGAAAGAATAAATACTATTAATATACTTCCACCAGAATTCCAGAACTATTTTTTGGAACATTTTCATGGTGTTACTAATGTGAATTCTGCCTTAAGAGACTGTATGGGTTACTCGCCATATGGCCGATAATAAATAAAAATATTTCCAAAATGAAAAATATTGATTTGGTGCTGCTATGGTCTTAAGTTCATTTTATATTAATATTATAGTTAATCAATTCCAGAGTTAGGAGACAGAGTACATGAAATGATTAAATTATTTGCCATGACAACCTTATTATAAATTGCTGGGCTTTCTGTGAACATTCTTATAAAATTCTTAGTTACGATTATATACCAGATTCTACAGGTTGACATCCAGAACAAGTTTAGTTCTGTGAGATATGTGAAATTCTTCATTGGGTTGGCCTGTCCCCCCACCATTAACAGCTAATAGCACCCTACCCCTCATCACCAGTGTTGTGACAACTCTGAGCATACCCATCTCCTCCTACAATATTCGCCAGGGGTGATGCTGGCCCCTGTGAGAGCCGGAGAGCTAGATGAGCAGGTTTTTATGTAGGCATGTATTATTGTTCGTGCCCCTACCCATCTATCTTTAATTCTTTCAAATGGGACCATCCTGGGCCCATTAAACATTACCATGTTTAATCAATTATGTTTCTCCTATGCCATTCGAGAAACCCAATTTAGGCCCGGTATGGTGGCTCATGCTTGCAATCCTAGCACTCTGGGAAGCTGAGGTGGGTGGATTCCGTGAGCTCAAGAGATGGGGATCAGTCTGAGCAAGAGTGAGACCCCACCCTGTGTCTACTAAAAAGATAGAAAAATTAGCTGGGCAATTGTAACTGTATACCTGTAGTCCCAGCTACTTGGGAGGCTGAGGCCAGAGGATCCCTTGAGCCCAGGAGTTTGAGATTGCTGTGAGCTATGACTCCATGGCACTCTAGCCTGGAGCAACAGAGTGAAACTCCTGTCTCAAAAAAAAAAAAAAAAAACCAAGTGGGACCATCTCATCTGTCCTCTTTGTCCACAGCTCCCCTGCCTTCAATGGACCAGACACAGGCTCAAGGCTGTAGATCATGTTTTCATCTTTTCCTGTCATTGTCTATAAAAATTCACTTCTTCTGTTCATTATTTCTCTTAGGAACCTGTCTTTTGTGGGTAGCAATGAATGATGACAAACTAATGTATAACCTGGGGAATATTTTACTTCTCCCAGGCCTTAACCTTGTTTGAATGTGTATATCCTGAAAGCATTGAAAGTTTTCGTCTGCTGAGGAGACACCTGTGCCTTGGTGTCTCATTCACTTTACACTTGGGACTGAATGTGGAACCCCCATTTCCTATGCCTAGGTCAGTTTCGTGTGAATTTCCTAGGCCTGAATTCCATGGATGGACTGTGTCCATTTATTGATACACTCATTCACCTTGCCCCTGGTGGAAGGGACTGTATTCATTCGTTTCCTGGCCAAGGAACCCATACACCTATATATACCCTGAGGCTAGAGGCCTAGAGGAGGAGATGGGGAAAGACCGGGAGAGGAACGGAGAGAG
>CAUYRH010010058.1:0-46127 GCA_963574655.1 Perodicticus potto
CAAAATGGCCCATTTTGAGATAACAAAATCTTAAAACTGCAGATGCTGGCGTGGATGTGGAGAGGAGGGAACACTTTTACATTGCTAGTGAGACTACAAACTAATACAACCTTTTTGGAAGGAAGTATGGAGAAACCTCAAGGAGCTCAAGCTAGACCTCTCATTTGATACTACAATCCCATTACTGGGCATTTACCCAGAAGGAAAAAAATCCTTTTATCATAAGGAAACTTGCACTAGACTGTGCAAGTTATTGAAGCTCAATTTACAATCGCCAAAATGTGAAAACAGCCTAAATGCCCACCAACCCAGGAATGGATTAACAAGCTGTGGTATATGTACACCATGGAATACTATTCAGCCATTAAAAAGATGGAGACTTTACAGCCTTTGTATTAACCTGGATGGAAGTGGAACATATTATTCTTAGTAAAGCATCACAAGAATGGAGAAGCATGAATCCTATATATTCAATTTTGATATGAGGACAATTAATTAATGACAATTAATGACATGGTGGGGGTGAGGGAAGAGGAGAGCAGAGAGAGAAAGAAGGAGGGAAGGGTGGGGAAAGGAAGAGCAGAGAGAGGGAAGGAGCAAGGGGGTGGGATCTTGGTGTGTGACACACCTTTTGGGGGCAAAACATGATTGTAAGAGGGACTTTACCTAACAAATGCAATCAGTGTAACCTGGTTTCTTGTACCCTCAATGAATGCCCAACAATAAAAAAAATATATATATATATGCTTGTCTGGTCTACATGAAAAGAAACCAAAGAAACATCACCACTAAATACTATGAACATTTTGTGAACCTGAGTTGGATACTGGCTAAAAAAAAGAAGCTATAAGAAACACTCATGGAACAGTTGGGGAAATTTAGATTTCAATAGATATAAAATGACATAATAGTATTAATTGTTAATTTTTTTAGATGTGCTCGAAGTTGAAGTTGAGTGGTTTTGTTGAAAGTGTTTGGGGACTAAGAGTCATCCTGTATGCAACTTTCAAATGGTCCAACAAATATATATGGAGAGAGAACAAATATTGCAAAGTGGCAATAATTGGTGAATGGTTAGGGGAATAATTAGATGAAGGCTATACAAATATTCACTATAGGGCTGGGTGTGGGTGGCTGACACCTGTAATCCTGGCACTCTGTCCTAGCTCAGGATTTCCAGACCAGCCTGAGCAAGAGTAAGACCCTGTCTCTACTAATAATAGAAAAAAAATTAGATGTGGTGGTGGGTGCTGGTTGTCCTAGCTACTCATGAGGCTGAGGTAGGAGGGTCCTGGGACCCCAAGGAGTTTGACATTGCCATGAGTTAGGCTGACACCATTGCACTCTTCTCAGGATAACAGAATGAGACTCTGTCTCAAAATACCCCTCCAAAACAAAAGAACTCCAAACCAATAAAAACAAAAGCAAAACAACAGCTCCCCCAACCCCCAAACAAGTATTCATTACACTATTCTTTTAATTTTTCTATAGTTTCAAGATTTCAAAATAAAACAGAGAAAAAATGTTTAGGAGAAGAGGAGGAACGAGTAAAGGAAATTCCAGAAAGGAGCAGAAAACTGCAGAGGGTAATGGGTGTCTTGGAAACCAAGTTAAGAAAGCACATAAAACAGGAAGGAATGACCCCCATGTAAAACAGGTCAAATAAGATGACTGAGCTGTGAATCTTAGATTTAAAAACATTGGTGAACTTGGCAGTGCAATTGAAGAGAGTGGTGGATAACAGTACCCTCTGTGGCTAAACCCAAAGAATGAGCATGCTCACTCAGAGACCAAAAGCCTGTGTAGAGGTGTGTGTGTGTGTGTGTGTGTGTGTGACTCATCTTTGTTCAGAGAGAACAGTAGTGGGGAGTAAAACGCAGGCTCCACGTGGAGTGAGGGGATAATCTCCAATTGTCACCACATTGCTGTTTTTCTGGCAGTGGTCTGGGTGGGTTGAACAACCTTTGAGTACAGTAAACATGGGTTTTATTTGGCAGGAAGTGGATTTATTTGAATAGAGAAGGATGCACAGGAGAAACAGAACAATTATAATAAGGAATACATTAATTTTATTCCTTCATTTTTACTCCTCTTGGGCAGCACCAATTATTTATTTATTTATTGTTATTATTATTAATTTTTGTAGAGACAGTCTTACTTTGTTGCCCTCGGTAGAGTGCCGTGGCGTCACACAGCTCACAGCAACCTCCAACTCCTGAGCTTAGGCGATTCTCTTGCCTCAGCCCCTCGAGTAGCTGGGACTACAGGCGCCCGCCACAACTCCCGGCTATTTTTTTGTTTTGCAGTTTGGCTAGGCCGGGTTTGAACCCGCCACCTTCAGTATATGGGGTCATCGCCCTGCTCGATGAGCCACAGGCGCCACCGGCAGCACCAATTAAATGTGGATTGAGAGTGATGCCCTGTGGTGAGGTTTAGACAACTAGGATTAGAAAAGCAACTTTGTGATCCTAGCACTCTGGGAGGCTGGGGCGGGATCACCTGAGTTCAGTAGTTCCAGACCAGCCTGAGCAAGAGCAAGACCCTGTATCTACTAAAATTGGAAACCGAGCTGGGCATTGTGGCAGGTGCCAGTAGTCCCAGGTACTAGGGAGGCTGAGCAAGAGAACTGCTTGAACCCAAGAGTTTGAGGTTGCTGTGAGCAATGATGCTAGGGCAGTCTACCCAGGCGAGGGCAACAGAGTGAGACTGTCAAAAAAAAAAGTTTGGGCGGCGCCTGTGGCTCAAGGAGTAGGGCACCGGCCCCATGTATTGGGGGTGGCAGGTTCAAGCCTGCCCCAGCCAAAAACTGCAAAAAAAAAAAAAAGCAAAGCAAATACCAGTCTTCTCAACCCAAGAAAGAGCAGTGGTTCTCCCTCTCCCTCCCTTCTTCTCCTCAAGTTTATCTGCTTAAATTACCTCAGTCGTTGCCTCAACTCTTGAGTTTTCCAGGAATGCAGACCTGGGCTCAGAGTTGAGATGGTGGGAACCGGCCTCGATGACAGATCTGCCCTCACCCCGAGGAGCCAAACAGTTTTAGAAATGTCCTGAATCAATCTCAATCTCCTTTTTTCTCTCTTTCCACTTCTTTCTTTATTCAAAAGTCACTAGATTCTTAGAGAGGCAATGGATGCATTGAAAACAAGGGAAAACACAGAAAAACAAAAATCAAAACCTAATCCTCCCACCTAGAAAAACATTTTGTTGTCCATTTACTTTTTTTTTTTTTTGCATCTATGTGTAATTAATTCCTTTTAGAGAAATAAAGATCAGATATGTGGTTTTCTAATCTGCTTTTTACCTTAATGATATTTTATGAGAAATTCTACATGCCATCAAAAATTCTTATAAAACACCATTTTGAGTGTTACATATTTCATCCTATGGATCTATAGAATTTTCAGAGTTAGACATCTTTTGGGATAATTAAGTTTCTCCCAAATTTTCCCTTTTATAAGTAACATTGCTATTGTCAAAAGACATAAAATTGCAACATATTTAGGAATAAATCTAATTGCCTTTTAGTCATAGTGACAACCTCTATCTACCAAACTTCTAGAGAGCTCCATGGGCAATCGCATGGGTTTTATAAGGCGAGAATAAAAAAACAGGCACTAGAGAAAGAGCTGATTGGTTAGCATCACTCTACTTTTTTTATTTTTTGTAAAGGTTAAAGCAGAGTAGACTTTCTTATTACCCTGACTCAGGTAGACTGGAATCTCCTGTTTTCAGGAAACACTGGTCTGTTTGGGGATTTATCTGCTTTCTTAAAGTTTTGGTTTAATTATGTACATTTAGCCGGAGTGACTCCATTTTGGTTTTGTCTGCAAAACCTCACCGTTCTCCAAAAATCTGAAAAGCAGATCAAAACTTATTTAAAACTGACATGGAAGAATGTTTTTATGACCTCTGGGCAGGGAGGGATTTCTTTTTCTTTTTCTTTCTTTTTTTTTTTTTTTTCACTTTTGGGGATTCATTGAGGGTATAAGAAACCAGGTAACACTGATTGCATCTGTCGGGCAAAGTCCCTCTTACAATTGTGTCTTGCCCCCAAAAGGTGTGTCACACACTGAGATCCCACC
The DNA here is from genome assembly GCA_963574655.1 of Perodicticus potto. NCBI lineage: Eukaryota > Metazoa > Chordata > Mammalia > Primates > Lorisidae > Perodicticus > Perodicticus potto. The sequence continues at coordinate 4,080 of CAUYRH010010058.1, forward strand.
CCCTCCCCCCTTCCCTGTCTCTGCTCTTCCTTTCCCCCAGCCCTCCCTCCTTCTTTTTCTCTCTGCTCTCCCCTCCCCCCCACTGTGTCATTAATTGTCATTAATTGTCCTCATATCAGAATTGAATACATACGATTCATGCTTCTCCATTCTTGTGATGCTTTACTAAGAATAATGTGTTCCAATGGAGGGATTTCTCAAATAAAATAGGCACAGTCTGCAGGGGAAAGACTGGTAATCACACTACATTTTGGTTATCAAAAGCCAATAGTATGGCTCGGTGCCTGTAGGTCAAGTGGCTAAGGCGCCAGCCACATACACCAGAGCTGATGGGTTCGAATGCAGCCTGGGCCTACCAAACAACAATGACAACTACAACCAAAAAAAAAAAAAAAAAATAGCCAGGTGTTGTGGGGGGCGCCTGTAGTCCCAGCTACTTGGAAGGCTGAGGCAAGAGGATTGCTTAAGCCCAGGAGCTGGAGGTTGCTGCGAGCTGTGATGTCACAACACTCTACCCAGCGTGACAGCTTGAGACTCTGTCTCAAAAAATAAAAAAAAGCCAACAGTAATCTGGGGAAAAGGCACACCAGAATGGGAGATTTTGCTGTACATGGTGACAAAGAGCTGGTATCCAGAATATGGACCAAACTGTTCCTTATCAATAAGAATTTTATAACTTGAAGAATGACACCCCTCACCCCTTCCAGGTAGAGCTCTAAATAGCCAATGAGCTTAAGAAATCGTGCTCAACATCAAGTGGTTAAATTGACTGAGACTTTAAAGCCTGACCACAGGTGGTGTGGGCTGGGGTGGGGGGAGGCAGAAGACTGGACACTGCTAGTGGGAGGGAAAACTGGAAATCTCAATGGCCGTGTTTAAAAATGCTGGAGGTCCAATTATACTATGACTCAGAAATTCTACTCATGCAATAAGCCCTACTGAAGGGTGTGGACTCTGTACACCAAGAGGTAGGCACCAGCAGCATTATTTGCAACAGCTCCACAGTGGAAACAACCCAAATGCCTACCAACAGTAAAAGTGGATAAGACAAATTGTGTCATATCAATAGTACGGCGTGGCATAGAAGAATACGTATGGAATAAGAAGTACGGAATACTGTACAAGAAAAATAACTGAACCACAGGTAAACACAACAGGGATAAATCCTGAAGATGTAATGTCCAGAAAAGTAAGCCGGATACAACAGAACATATACTAAATGACTTCATTTGTATAAAGACTTAAAAACGGTGATGCAATTATTTACAGAAAAGAAAAATGAATACCATAAAAGTAAGGGTAGTGGCCCAGCGGAGGTGGCTCACACCTGTAATCCCAGCGCTCTGAGAAGCTGAATTGGATTGCTTGAGCTCAGGTGTTTGAGACCAGCCTGAGCAAGAGGGAGTCCCTGACTCTTAAAGAATGGAAAAAGTAGTTGGGTGTTGTTGCCAGTGACTGTAGTCTCAAAAAAAAAAAAAAAATCACACCCCCAATGCCAAAAACCAAACCAAACCAAACAAAAACACCCCCAAATCCCTAAAAAACTTATTTTGTTTTTTTTGGAGACCATCTCAGTTTGTCGCCAGGACACGAAGGCCGGGAGAACTCAAGTCCCTGATTGGAAATCCGGCCTCAGGTTTCCGAGGCTGAGCTTCTTAACTCCGCAGGGCTCCACTCATCGGAAGCCAAGCTGGGGGCAGCACCGGCGACTGGGCTGCGCAGGTTTCTGCAGCTAGGCGACTCGGAGAAGTTAGGGTGGCCCGGGTTGGGGCGCAGACCTGCAGAGGGGAGGTGATGGCAGAGCTGCTGTGACCAGGCGGACGATAAAGACACTGTCTGCAATGATCCATCTTGGCCACTTCGCTGGGCGCGTGTCCGAGGGCCCCCTGTGGCTCCGCCTGTCCCCGCGCCCCGCTCACTTCTGGCCTCGCGTCTCCCGGACGGGTGGGGGTCGCTGCGCCGGCTCCGCGCTCCGCCTCCGCCTTCAGTCTCCCCTCGCTCCTCACCCCGTGGCGCCACAGGGGACAGGGCTGTTTCCCTTTGGCCCCAGGATGTCGTTGTCATTCAAATAGCCTCCCGAGGTGGCCCAAACACTGTCGGAAACCCGACACCTCGCACTGTTGACGGTTCTGGGCCGCCGGCGCCAGGGCGGGTCACCGATCGCCGCGCGGGCCGGGGGACCCAGGCTGGGCAGGGGCGGCGCAGCGGACCCCAAACCGAACCGCATGTCTCCGCGTGGCGACTTGGGGCCCCCACATGACCAGAGGTCCTGTTCCACCCTTCTGGCCTGTGAAGGGGCGAGTGAAACTGGGGTTGATGGCGCGCCCTCCCTGGGCACTTAAGTGTGAGCTGGCCAAGTCTCCTCCCACACCCCACTTCCCTCCGTGCAATTATTTACTAAATAGTTTACATTGATTTGACTCACTTTTAGAAAACGTAAAGATTTATTTTAACTTGAATCTAGATAATAGTATTAGAATGGCTACCCGGGTTCATTGCATTGTAACCGTACGTTGAACAAACGTTGGTCTGTGCTTTTTACCTTTGGCATGGTCTGTGGTCTGCACACCAGGCTCCGAGTTTGCTTTATCCTGTTTTACCCTTCCAACTTCCAACAGAGGGAGATGAGGTGCGTAGCTGAGTGCCCGCCCTGCCCCAGGCTGCACAAGCGCTTCCTGGCTTAGGTCTGTGGTGAGGTGATGTTCTGGTCAGCACGTGGCTGGAGAAGATTTTTGACTTTGGCTTCCTAGTCCAGAGTATCTGCTGCCCACCGGACCATGCACCTGCCATTTGCCTACACCAGCCAGACGCAGTGAAGGTTTGGCAGAGAAATTTGGGAAGGAAGCAGTTCCTAAAGATGGTGCTTCATCCCCATCTGGGACTGCTTCCAGGCCATTCAAGAGCTTTCCCTCTAGAGCTGCCCCTTAGAGCGGCCCTTCTTCATATACAAAGCTCTTACCCTCGCCTGCTCATTGAAGCTTCCTAGAACAACATGCCTCTTTGGAGGAAAAAAACAAAGTTTAACCAGCAAACTTGATGCAATGGATGTCTGGCTTAATCTGCTTCTCAATTTCCCAGTTCTGGCTGGAGACTGGGTCTCATCCCAAAGGGCCGTATGTGTGTACCAGGGTTTCTCAGACTTTAAAGTGCCTGTGAATGACCCCTTGTTAACGTGCACGTTCTGATTCACTAACGTGAGGCCTGAGATTCTGCATCTTCCACAAGGTGCTGGTCCTTAGACCACACCTTGAATAGCTAAGGTCTAAGGGATTCAGATTTGGGAGCTGGCTCAAGGGACAGAAATTTTAAGGCAGCTGCTTTTCTCCACACCCATCAATATCCATCACCTTCCTTTTGCCTGAGGCTGGCCCTTCTCTCCTGAGTTGATGATTAGAGAGGCAGCGAGGTGTGTGATGAGGAACAGGAGTCTCAGACGCCAAGCTATATAAGTGTGGCTACTTCATTTACTGCACGAAGTTGGGTAAGTCACATAACTTCTCTGAACCTTAGTGTCTTCATCTGAAAGAGGGCATAGTAACCTGTATCACTGACTTTATGCAGGAAATATTGGTAGGGGGAAAACTCCACATGAATATGCTTTTTCAAGATATAAAGCATTAACTACATATATAGCTTTAGTGTTTTATTTTCCGTGGATTTGCAGTAATTTCTCAAGAGAAAGATGGACATAACTAACCACACAAATTAAAAAAAAAAATTAAATACATATGCATACATGCAGAGGTATTTTATTCTAAAGCAAAAACAACATTCTTTTCTTGGAAATGACTTAAGGATCATGGTTCATTTTCACGAGTTGTCACGATTCTTAAAAGTATAGTAAGAAAAATGACAGTTTGCACGGCATTGATTGCTATACCCTTCACTTCAGTCTTAGGAGGGCATGTGCTTTGGGGTGGGATCTCTCGGGCACTTAATGTTCTGTCTGCATCTAGGCAGTGGGAACATTCTTTTTATTTTATTTTATTTTATTTTTGCAGTTTTTGGCTGGGGTTGGGGCTGGGTTTGAACCTGCCACCTCCGGCAAATGGGGCCTGCACCCTACGCCTTTAAGCCACAGGCGCCACCCAGTGGGGGCATTCTTGATCACTGACCACAGTATTCGGTATTTCATTAGGATTCATCCCAGGTCATTTTTGGAAGTGAGGATCATTATTTATTTAGTGCACTTTTCTCCTGAAACTCACTCAGTTTTATCAGAAGCTATCCTTAGCTAGGGTTGGGATCCCAGTGTTGCAGCAAGGTGGGTTGGCAGGAACTAACAATCGGGCAGGAGGCCTAAATTCTAGTCAGGACTCAGTCATTAACTAACTACTGTAGTTGTTAATGGCCAGTGTATTACATGGGTTTCTTTTTCTGAAAATAGGGTTCATTTGTATATTGGTGGGTGCTTCACTTACCTTAAGGAAGGGTTACTAACTGCTGGTCCTATAGAGATGGCGGATTGGCCCACACTGTTGTTATTTTTTTTCCAGTTTGTTAATGAACAGACTTTATTTTTTAGAGCATTTTAGATTTACAGAAACATTCAGAGAGAGTACAGAGTTCCCATGTACCCCTCCTAAACAGTCCCCTATTATAGTATTAACATCTTGCCTTGGTGTGCTACATTTGTTATAACTCATGAACCAATATTTGATACGTTGGTATTCACTAAGTCCATAGTTTACTTAGGGATCTCTTCCTGCTGTACATTCTATGGATTTTGACAAATGTACGTTTAAGGACATGTATCCACAATTTCAGTTTTAGGAGATTTCAGTTTCTTCAGTTCAGGAGAAGTTTTACTCTCCTAAAAATCCTCTATGTTCCACTCACTCATTCCTCCGTTTTTCCTCCCTCTTTCGATCACTTTCCTCAACATGTAGCCACTCTGTAGATTTCTTGGGGGGAATCATTCCTGTTTCCTGTGCAAACACAAGCACAAGATTCTATGATCTCATCTAACCTCCTTTACCCAGAAGGAAGCAATTTATGCACATAGCCACATTCTTCAGCAGGGCATTGCTCCCCGGGATCGCCCTAGTCCTCTCTGCCTTTCTTTTATGCCCTGATTGCTTTATCCATTTATGACACCTCCCTGGCCCTAGCAGGGCATCAGTTTTTGCAAGCCCTGCTTTATAGGCTTGTGGTCAAGATTATTTGAAGTAATGTATGTGAAAGTAAACTGCCTTGCTCATGTAAGCAACACAGATTTCATCCATAAGCGCTTGTTCTTTGCATGAAACCATTGAGATAATGCATTTGAGAAGCAAAATATGCTAAATCCTCCCAGCAGAGGTCTGGTGATCTCTGACAGGCTGGGGAGGAGAAGCATCTTTCTCCAGCATGACTTTGGTGTCTTCACTTTGGCTTGAACAGTTATTTCATGGGTCCCTGTGGTCTTTTAGAATGAGTGAAAGCTGAGCTAGCCCTACTTTTCTAGGCTTTGCCTCTCCTAGTCTCTCCTACATGTCGGCCTCATCTCCCAAGAGAAAGGACCGGATGAGGTGTCAAGAGACATCCACACTCTCCTGCCTCAGAGCTACTGGGTGGGTCCCTCCTTCATGGTAGATCCAAGTTCAGAAAGAGAGAGGAAGAAATACAGTTGGCATTTTCTTCTGGGCAGGATAGCCCAGAATCCAAACAAAATAACAAGCAACTAAAACATCTCCACTTGCTCAGGAATTTGTAAGACTAAAAGGGCCCTGCTCTTGGTTTTTCCAAGAAACATGTTCCTGACGTCATGTATGGATGGGCTAAATGCTTTGTTAGGGTCTGAACCTTGATCTCTGCTAGAGACAATCCTTGCTAACTCTTTACTTTTTCCTTGACATGTGAGACACAGTCTCAAAGAAAAAGACACAGTCTCACTCTGTTGACATGGGTAGCGTGCTATGGCATTATAGCTCATGGCAACCTTAAACTCTTGGGCTCAAGTGATCTCCTTGCCTCGGACTCCCTAGTATCTGGGACTGCAGGCACTCACCACAATGCCTGGCCAGTGGGGCGCCAATAGCTTAGTGATTAGGGCTCTGGCCACATGCTCTGGGGCTGGCGGGTTCCAACCCGGCCCTGGGCCTGTTAAACAACAACAATAAAAATAGCCACTGTTGTGGTGGGTGCCTGTAGTTCCAGCTACGTGGGAGGCAGAGGCAAGAGAATCTCTTGAGCCCAGGAGTTTGAGATTGCTGTGAGCTACGACACCACGGCATTCTACCCAGGGTGATAAAGTGAGACTCTGTCTCAATTAAAAAAAAAAAAAGACTTTCATAATGCCTGGCTAGTTTTTCAATTTTTAATAGAGATGGGGTCTCACTCTTGCTCAGGCTGGTCTCAAACTCCTGAACTCAAGCAATCTGCCCGCTTTGGCCTCCCAGAGTGCTAAGATTATAGGTGTGAGCCACCATGCCCCGCCACACTGACTCTTTGGGACTTAATTTCCTGCTCTAATAGAGGAAGATGGTAGCTGAGTCCCAAGGTTCCTCTGACTCCAAAGGTCTAAGATATTCCCAGGTCTCAAAGAAAAGATATAGTGGAGTGATGCTGGGTTGGAACTAAAACATACTTTCAAAGGAGCCTAGTCCCACATGGGGATATAAGTGAGGATTTTATTATGCATTTCTGAGACCAATTTTTTTCTCATAGGGAACTCATTTGATACTTTTGGATAAAAAATATATATATGTATGTATATATATATTTATGTATACACACAGAGACATATGTATATACACATATATTTATATTTGACACAGATTCTCACTTTGTTGCCCCAGGCTAGAGTGCTGTGATATCACAGCTCACAGCAAAATTAAACTCTTGGGCTCCAGTGATCCTCTTGCCTCACCCTCCCCAGTAGCTGGAACTACAGGTGCCTGCTCCAATGCTAGTTCTGGATAAGATCTTTAAAAAATTTTTTAAATGTACTGGCCGCCTGTGATAAAAATTTGCAATTCTCAGTGAAAAACAAACAAACAAAAACAAGCAAAACAGCCATAACAAAATAACCCAAACCCAAAGTGAAAATTGGAACGCAGAGAGCTAATAAGAACGTGGAAGGCAACTTTCACCCGAAAGTCATTGCTAAACCTTGTGAACTTGAGTTTCAGTTTTTCTGGCACCAGAGAAGGAGGTAAAGCCTAAGGATCACTGGGAATAAAGTAACAGAAGATTTTGTACGTAGAGCTGGGACCCCAGGCCATGACATTCTCTGTATATACCTGAGTCAGAAAGGTGGATGCAGGGCGGCGCCTTGTGGCTCAAAGGAGTAGGGCACCGGCCCCACATGTCAGAGGTGGTGGGTTCAAACCCAGCCCTGGCCAAAAACTGCAAAAAAAAAAAAAAAAAAAAAAAAAGGTGGATATACCAAGTCAATGAGGCCGAGGGTAGAAAACATTATCTGCAAGGTCAAGCTTAAACTGGTGCACAGGTTAGCACCCCAAATTCACCTGATCAGTATGGTCTGAACATCAAGTTGGTAGTTCAGTTAAACCCACTTATAGATTGGTGGTGCCCTCAGGGCCCTGATGGAAGCAGTGCAGATGTGCGATGGACTCAGAATTCACCCGGGAATTGGAACATGACACCAAAGGCAGAAGTCAAAGCACGCACCAGACACACAAAACGTAATAAACCAAGGCCAGTGGAAACCACAGGTAGCAAAATTAGGGGCCCACACATTTCACATACTGAAATGATCAGGGTTAGAATGCAAAAGGAACATGTTTCATGCATATAAAGATATTTAGAAAGGCCCGAAGACTTAAAAAAGTAAAAGATTATTGAGAAAGTGCAAAGCATCCCCTGTTAGCTGAGAGATGAGCTGACCTTCAGTCCCAGGCTATGTTGTTCTTCCATTGAACATAGATGATTTCACAGAACATCAACATCACACATGGCCAGTCCATGACCAGTATGTATTTAGGTAAACACAAGACCACTCGATTGCACGTCTGACAAAATACGAACATCGTCCTAATAGCAAACGTGACCAGTCAGCCCCCATCTTGGCTAATCTGAGTGACTGCAATTGTTGCGTTCGTCTTGTTCTGGTCTTTCCTCCTTCTAGATAAGATACTATCTATTTATACCAAATCATAGAATTATTCCTGCTTCTTGATAGCACCCAGGATTTGAGGCAGGGTTTAAGCAAAGCCCTGCTTTCTTAACCCTGCCTCAAACTACCCAGCCCAAGTTCAAGTGTTAGAATAGGCCCTTTCTACCCTACCTCTTACTGAAATGACAATGAACATTTTCTCTGGCTGCAATGAATTCTTAAACTCAGTTGTTCATCTGCAGGTGTGTGCTTCGTGGTCTTTGTCTGGAGAGCATTGAGAATATACAAATCAAGCCAATTAAAAAATAACTAGTGCTTTTGGAAATAAAAATATAAAATTAGAAAGGCACAGGCCACATTTAACAGCAGCTTGGACACAAGATAAAAAATTAGTAAGCTAGATGATGCATGTACAGAGCTTACTGATTATGCTCAAAGAATGACAAAAAGATAGAAGCTGTGAAAATCAGGATGGAGCAAAAAGTTTAACATATCTCACCTAAGTTCCAGAAGAAGCTCAAAGCAAGGAGAGTGAACATGAGGCCAAGGCAATATTGGAGGAGATTGGGCTGACAATTTTCCCCAAATGATAAAGACATCAGTTCTCAGATTGCGGAGTCCCAACAAATCCCAATCATGAAACGTAGATAGAAATTCATAACTAGATACAATAGAAGAAGCTGCAAAATGCAGAGGGAATCTTGCAGGCAAAAAGGAAAGACATATTACCCCAAAGAATGATTAGACTGATGGCGGCTCCTTAGTAGAGTTCTCAACACATCAGTGAAGCCAAAAGAAGGTGGAATAGTGTCTTCAGGGTACCAGGCGTAAACACAACAGCCTGGAGCTGTGTATCTGAGGAGGATGTTATCAGACTGGCAAAGAGCATTTTCCCCAGCGTACCTTAATCAATGCACTTGAGATACAAGGAAAGTAGGCCCAGAAAGGAAGTTCGAGATACAACAGAAGAATAGCAAACAAAGAGGGTGCTAAATTGGTGGTTGCAACCGAACAAATCACGGATGTACATAACAATCATAAAAGTAGTTTTATGGGATTGGAGAAAAAAATCAGAAAAGAACAAAAATAGCATATTAAGAGGAAGGCTAACCACTCAGTGGCTAGGGTGCCAGCCACATACACTGAGGCTGATGGGTTTGAACCCCGCCCCGACCAGCTAAAACAACAATGACAACTGCAACCAAAAAATAGCTGGGCGTTGTGGCGGGCACCTGTAGTCCCAACTACTTGGGAGGCTGAGGCAAGAGCCCAAGACTTGGAGGTTGCTGTGAGCTGTGATGCCACAGCACTGTAACCAGGGCGACAGGTTGAGATTCTGTCTCAAAAAAGAAAAAAAAAAAAAGGAAGGATGACCATAGTTAAAATATCCCATAGTCCCTACGTTGTTCAGCAGGATAGTAATGATAATAATTAATTATTGATGCCAATGAATTGAGTATGTTGTAAATTTTGAGGGAGCATATTAATTTCCTGGGGATGCCATAGCAAAGTATATAATACTACAAACTGGGTGGCTTAAAACAAGAGAAGTTTATTGTTTTCACGGTTCTGGAGGCTGGAAGTCCACAGCCACAGTGCCAGCAGGGTTGGTCCTTCAGAGGCCCTCTGAAGGAGAATGTGTCCCCTGCCACTCCTATCTTCCAGTGACAGCCACTGTCCCTGGTGTTCCTTGGCTGGCAGAGGCAGCTCTTCAGTTTCTGCCTCTGCCATCGCGGCGCTCTCCCTCCATGTCTCTGTCTTCATGGGACACCTGTCATGCTGGGCTGAGGCCCTTACCCATGCTCCAGTATGACTTCATTGTAACTTACTGCCATCTGTATCAACCCCAGGGGGTCACATTTGGAGGTACTGAGTGCGAGGACTTTAACATATCTTTCCAGAAGGGCACACAATCCAGCCTGTAACTGATGGTGTTTCCCCTGCTCACTTCTCAGGCCTCAACCCCTCCTAAACTGCTGTGTGGTTTACCCTGGGGCCTTTATATTCAGGCATTGAAAAGCTGAGTGCCCCTGTGCATTTGGACGGAGGATCCCTGGCCCCTTTCAGCATGAAATTAACTAAGAATGTCCTTAGACCGCCATTTTGCTATCTTGTACCCTTGAAAGTTCTTCTTACATTGCTGAGGAAAGCCACACTGCCTCCAGAGATGTGTGTGTGATGTGTTTTGGAGAACTGAGAATGGGTTGTTTTATCTTCTGATGAATTCGTTGTGAATTAAAAAAAATCCTAGCTACTGGGGAGGCTGAGGCAAGAAAATTGCTGAAGCCCAAGAGTTTGAGGTTGCTGTGAGCTATGACGCCATGGCACTCTACCTAGAGTGACAGAGTGAGACTCTGTATAAAAAAAAAAAAAAAAAAAAAAAAGTCTGGCCATTGTGTTCTCCCTGCTCCCAAAGTACCTTCTTTGTGCAGATGATCACAAATCTTGATGATTTGTCATCTAGACAGATTATTTCTTTGTGCGGGGAGGTGGAAGGAGTTTATGGGCTGCTTAAAATAACTGTCAGCTCAGCCAGTAGAGACACTGCCTTCCCCATAGGCCTTTTGCTGGCTGGGAGACAACTTGCTTTCCAAGACTTGGTCCATCAAGCAACACTGAATCTCCTTCATCTTCCTCTCAGCATAACTGAGATAGACCAGTCAGCATCCTGTCTCTCCAACCCAGATGTGCATACCCCTTCTTCTTCACTTTTCTGGGACAGGCGTCATGCCTCTTGTTTGGTAAGTTGCTTGGTAGAATCACCTTTGTCCTACCCCTTTGTCCTACCCCTTTGCCCCTCCTTACCTGCCCCAGAACATCAGATTTCTACTCCTTTTCTCTGGCATCTTCAGCTTTTGAACTTTGGTTTTAATCTCACATTATTCTTTCTCTGCAGTGGCAAAACTCTATTTCTAGTTGACCAGATATTCTTTCTTTTTTTTTTTTTTTTCCCGAGACAGAATCTCACTTTGTCACCCTGTGTAGAGTGCAGTAGCGTCACAGCTCACAGCAACCTCAAACTCTTGGGCTTAAGCAATTCTCTTGCCTTAGCCTCCCAGGTAGCTGGGACTACAGGCACCTGCCACAACGCCTGGCTATTTTTAGAGACGAGGTCTTGCTCTGGCTCAGGCTGGTCTTGAACTCTTGAGCTCAAGTGATCCACCCACCTTGGCCTCCCAGAGTGCCAGGATTACATATGCGAGCCACTGTGCCCGGCCATTGACCACATATTCTTTTTTTTGTTGTTGTTGTGGTTGCAATTTTTTTTTTTTTTGGCTGGGGCTGGGTTTGAACCCACCACCTCCAGCATATGGGGCCGGCGCCCTACTCCTTTGAGCCACAGGTGCCACCTTTGATCAGATATTCTTAACTTTTGAAACATTTATGTGCAAGAGAAATAGTTAAAAATTAGCCATTGATAGCAGAATGATGACAGAGCTGAAGAAGATGTCATCTAACTTTTCTTCTGCTGCTTGGGTACTGTATTTTTAAATTTTCTTCTTTTGTAATTCTGTAAAATCACAGGGCAGGAGTTTAGATTTCAGTTTGCCTGCGGACGTGGCATCATAGCTGAGTGAACAGGGTGGGACTCAATCATGAGGTAGGAAGGAAGCACTTGCAGCTCTAGTAGCCAAAGAGAAGAGAAAACGGCTGTGCTTTTCTCCAGGTAAACCTCAAATCCAGACCCTTTAGAGAGAGGTCAAACCGGCTTGTACTGCCCGAGAGGCTTCCTGCCACTCAGTCTTTAATTTTATAAAATCCACTATCATCTTTCATTTTCATGTCATTTAAAATCTGCTTTGATGTTGAACAATATTTGTTAAATGCTTCATGGTCCCCCCCCTCCCAAATTGGGCACTCAAATTTTGCTTTGAGTTTGCAACTCAGTGCTGGACATCCAGCGGGAGGCCACAGAGGGTTTTCGGTTCTCCAAGTCCTGAGTTCCCCTGCTCTTTTTTTTTTTTTTTTTAATTGTCTTTATTATTAAATCACCCTGCTTTTTTTTTTTTTTTTTTGGCTTCTCACCTGTTTGCACTTGAGATCATGGGCTTCCCTCCAAATGCTTTTTGGAGAAAATCTCTCAATCAGATTTCTTTTTTTGTTTTTTTTTTTTTGAGACAGAGCCTCAAGCTATCACCCTGGATAGAGTGCTGTGGCATCACAGCTCACAGCAACCTCCAATTCCTGGGCTCAAGCGAGTCTCTTGCCTCGCCTCCCAAGTAGCTGGGACTACAGGCGCCCGCCACAACACCCGGCCATTTTTTGGTTGCAGCCGTCATTGTTGTTTGGCAGGCCCGGGCTAGATTCGAACCTGCCAGCTCAGGTGTACGTGGCTGGCGCCTTAGCCTGTTGAGCCACAGGTGCTGAGCCTCAATCAGATTTCTTAAACAGGGTCCTCTATCCCCTCTGTTAAGATGTCAAGATTTTTTGGTTTCAAATTGGAAACTCACTAAAGCCTATCACTTGATTACCACCTGATGATAATAACTCAGTTTCCAAGTGTGGTGTGAGTAATGAGTGGAGTTTACCAAATTATCCCTTTCTCCCAGTCAGAACAGAGGGCTTGGAGGAAGCCAAAATGGTTAGGCTTTCCAAAGCAGAATGAAGTCTTTGTCCTGTAATTCTTAACAGATATAATCCCAGCACCATGGTGCAACTAGGAATCTGTGTATTTGCTTCTCTGATTTTTTTCTTTTTTTGAGACAGAGTCTTACTTTGTCAACCTGGGTAGCATGCTGTGCCGTCATAGCTCACAGCAACCTCAAACTCTTGGGCGTAAGCAATCCCCTCTTGCCTCAGACTCCTGAGTACTAGGACTATAGGCATCCTCCATAGCACCTGGCTGGGTTTTCTATTTTTAGTAGAGACTGGGTCTCACTCTTGTTTCCAACTCCTGAGCTCAGGCGATCCACCTGCCTTATCCTCCCTGAGTGCTAGGATTACAGGCATGAGCCACCGTGCCCAGCCTTCTTCTCTGATTTTGTCTCTAGGAATATACATTATTTCTTCTTTTTTTGTAAGACACAAAAGACAGCACAACACATTTTTAAAATGGCAGAACAGATGTGTAGTATATTTTAAACAATATGCTCTCGGGTGGCGCCTGTGGCTCAAAGGAGTAGGGTGCCAGCCCCATATACCGGAGATGGCGGGTTCAAACCTGGCCCCAGCCAAAAACTGCAACTCCCCCCCCAAAATGTTCTTGTATCCACTGTGTGGTTTAGTGACTGCCAAAAATTTCCAGTCTCAAAATACTTGTAATTGGAAAAACAACAAACCAATTGTAGAAGAACAGCTCCCACAAAAAAAAAAAAAAAAAAAAAAAATTAAAAAAGTTAGATTCTGGATATTTGGTATGATGAGTAGCACATGTCAAAATATATTGTGAAAGTATTCAATATTTGTTAAAACAAAGCAAATAAAACTACAGAAAATTAAGAAAAGTAAATAATGTGGTTCGATTTGACAATTTTGCTCATATTTTACAAAAGTCATGACATGATTAAATAAAGATTTATGGTCAAGAACATGAATAGAAGTGGTGTTTTCAAGAAGTAAACTAAGAAAAACTAGATGTTCAATTAACATACGTTTTCATGATTGATCAATGAAATAGCCCGTACTCCATTAAAAAATGTATGGATTTGGAAAGAAAGACATGCGTGATTTTTTTTTAAGTGAAAAATGTGAGCTTTGGGTGAACACAATTTATGGGGTTCCACATGTGCAAAAAAAAAAAATAAAACAAAATACAACAAAAAAACCAAACCTTTGCCTGGGTGTATACATGTGGGTGTGTGTAAATGCAGAGTGGATTTGTGTGTTTAAACTTAGGAACGAGTTAGAAAGAGTACAAATCAAATATTAAGAAGTTATTACCTTTTTGAGTTGGAATTACTTTATATAATTTAAGCAAGTAATGGCACAATGGGTAATTTTTGGTACCTGTCTTTTTATTACTAAAACAAAAATTCCTGAAACAATGCTGTTAGGAGGGAAAGCGTAGGAGCGGCGAGACATGGGGAAACTTTGAGCCAACACTGCCCTCTGCTGGTAATGTTGTGACATGCACGGGCTTGGTTTGCGAAAAGTCTGGGCAGTTAGGTCTCTCCTCACTCGTGGAGAAAGGGCTGCTCGCCCAGAACCTTCTAGGGGCATAGGGGGGAAGGAGAGGAGAAGTCACATGTCGCCTGATGATGGTGCTTCTCTCCGCCTGTATCTTGCAGCGCGTAGTAAACTGAGCTGATAGCCGAAGTCACTTGTGTACGGTTACTTAGAAATTGTGCCCTGAAACCACAGTTTCTCAGATGTGACCTTGCCATACTCTCTGCCTGCCTCTTCTTTTTTGGTCCCACATGGGATTTCTCTGTTATTTCACTTCTTGCCTGGAGAGTCTACACCAGTAAATTAGGAATCCAGATCTTTTCTCCCTTATTTTCAACGGAGACATTCAAACACAGGCCCTGGAATTGGAAGGCTTGGCACGAATCAGGCTTCACCCCTTTCAGCCGTGGGGTCTTTGGTGGGACAGAGGAAATCCTTAAACTTCATTTGCCCCATCTTTACCAGGTGACATAATTGATGTAAACCATCTAGCCTTGGTGTCTAGGACTTCATAAACATTGCTTTGCCTTTTCTTTCTTTCTTTTTAAGAGTCTCACTTTATGGCCCTTGGTAGAGTGCCCAAGCATCACACAGCTCACAGCAACCTCCAATTTCTGGGCTTAGGCGATTCTCTTGCCTCAGCCTCCCAAGTAGCTGGGACTACAGGCGCCCACCACAACGCCCGGTGATTTTTTTGTTGTGGTTTGGCCAGGGCTGAGTTTGAACCCTTCACCTTTGTATATGGGGCCAGTGCCCTACTCACTGAGCCACAGGCACCACCCTGCTTTGCCTTTTCTAATGCAACATGGCAACATTGAGGGTGGTTAGAAGGTATGTCACACTTCAGGCCTTGATAGGCAACTGGACCCCTTTATTTCAGAGAGGATGCGGCCAGCTCCAATGTATTTGCTCTGGAGATGCAAGTATCTGTTTAATCCTCAGAAAAGTCTCTGGAGATTGGGGAGGACATCAATAAATAAAAGTACGATGAAACTCCACAACAGAAGCTTATTTTTTGTTTTCTAAGTTTTAGAACATTTTTCCTAAGAAGTCAATTTCTTCCCCTGTTTTCTGTCTTTGCATCAGAAACCAACTCCCCGAGAATGAGTATTGATGAGAAAATTAATTTATGCTCAGTGTATTTCTAAAGTAACAATGTGACTTTAGATCTTCGACGAGGATTAAAATATCAAAAGTGTTCTCACCTCCTTCTTGTCCTCCTATCCTTGGTAAGTGTATTGTTGGGCTTTGGAGAACTTAGTATTTTTCTGACCCACACCTTGGGGTCAGCTCTGTGGGAATGGCACCTTGCTATAAGACAAAAATGCAGAATTCTCCAAAAATGCAAAATGTTCATGAAAGGAAGGTGTCCTAGTGACCAGAGGTCACTGACCAAGCAATGTTGACTTTGCCCTTTCCATTTTAGTCTTAAGAATTTTCTTCTCTACCTTTAAGTCTCTCTTCTCATAGCTAACACCAGCTGGGAATTTAAAGAAATAGGGCATTTTTCCACATAGGAAGAAGGAAGTTAGCAGAGAATGCAAGGAATTAGAAAGAATTTACAGGAATTTACAGCTTGCATAGTTGACCCCACCATGACCAGCTTGTGGTCTGGGGCTTCCAGGCACTGTCACAGTTTATTTTTTATTTTATTTCATTTTTTTTATTAAGTCATAACTGTGCACATTGATGCATTTGTGGGGTTCAGTGTACTGATTTGATGTACGCTTTTTATGGGACCTTTGTAGGGAAAGGAAGAACCTGTGAAGCAGTTCTCTCTTTTAACCTTCAATTATCTTCTTTTTCCTTTTTGAGAGGGCTCATGCCCAGGGTGTTCTCTCCCCTGTTCTGCTCTGGGGCAGGAAGCTGCCTTGTCGAAGAGGATTCCAGTTGCTTAGTATGGGTGATAATGGAGCATTGAGGTAGCTAATAGCACAAATAAGCACAGAGGTGGGAGGCAGGGGAAACAGGGACGTGATCCTTTACACTTATCCTCTGATAAGATGACCTCCTGATCATCTCTGATGACTGATGATTTTCCTGATGCAGAGACAGACTTACTGCAATCTGTTTGAATATATTTTAACTTTACTTTAAATGGGTCTGTAAGAAGGAATAGTGGGTCTACAGCTGATGCCTGTGTGTGCGTATCGATGTGTATTTGTGGGAAATGAAGGGTGACTTACAAAGGTGCCTCTCTGATCACTCGTGTTGAGTGGTGTTACACAAGTTCAGTGTCATGGGGACAGGCGCTCTCAACCTCATGTTGACTGAAATCAAATGTTCCCTCCAAACTGAGGATGGTGATACAGGTTTGAGAATTGAGAAGGAAGGGAGAGAGTTGCCCCTTCTTGCTGCAGGGCATGAGGATAGGATAAAGGTGGCTTTGGAAGGGCTGGTGTGGTCCAGGACACCCAAGCCTGAAGACCTTCTAATCTCCTGATGCTTTCAGAAGCATAAATATTAGCATTTTTCTTTTTTGCTTACCCCATTAGCTACTTTCCCTCTGCCGGTTCTAACCCTAATCCTGCCCTAACCCTCATTGAACCCTAACTCAACCCTAATCCTGCCTGGTTTCTGCTGCTATTGCATTTCTGCAGGGCAGGCTGCTGACTCATCTCCCGCTGTGGGCTCAGCTTCTGCACCCGTTTTCAGACCAATTTTGACCAGAGGCAGAAATAGTCTACACTGGCTCAGCTCCATCCAGACCTGAATCCACACACCTCTGTCTTGTTATTTCCCTAGCTCCCTCTGCACCATGATATATGATAGATGACCTTGGCCTTTTAATAGGGCTCTTTGTCCAAGTTTCATAGCCACAGCCTTTGCTGTGCAGACAATATATTTTTGTCATTTGTTCTTTTATTCATTCCATGTTTGTTGACTCCCTGTCTGGCCTGGTTGCCAGGGGGTTGTATGTCACGGGAGCTCACTTCCCCACAGGTTCCTATTGGCCTACCTGGAAGGTTCTGCCGTGTCTGTCTCTCTCTCGCTGGTGCCTCGCCTGTCTGGCTGTGCAGTGCTATGGCTCACACCTGCACCTTCTGAGGATCTGTGTGTCTGTTCTGCAGAGTCCTTCCTCCTGGGGCTTGGGTTTGTTTCTTGTGGGAAGGAGCATCTTGTTACAGACACTATGTCCCTGATGCTAACTGCCCCTTCCCCTGAACTGTGAGGGGTGAAGCCTGTCTGATCCTCCATGGACAGCTTCTCCTGGTGGCTGGAAACTCATCCAGCCCCAGAGGGAATGTGGAGAACCGGCTCCTGCCCATTTCACGTGCTGGCCTCACTGTGTGCTAATTAGCCACATCTTAAAAAGTGGCCTACAACATGAGCCCCACAGGGGTGCAGCGGGATTGTATCACATGCATAAAACGACAGTATTGTTAGAAATGAAGTTGCTCTAAGAGGATGAAGTTGAAGGATAAGCTAGAGAAGGAAGCCGCTCAGAGTCAAACAAATAAGCTCCCTAAGAATGTTGGGAGTTTGAAAGATGGAGAAGGATACAGATGAGGTGTGGGCTGGGCCGGGGGGGCTGCTGGAAACGTTAGGGAAAGAGAACTGGGTGAAGAGACTGGAGTCCTACGTGAAATGCACTGTGTCACAATGGTGTGTTAACCTGTGTTTCTGATGCTTTGACAGCAGGGCCTTGCTGAGGCTGGAGGGACTGCCCGGCCCAGGGCGAGGCCATTTCTAGACACAGCAATAGACCTGCCTTTCACGTGCAGATCAACCCATCCAGAGCCCATTCCTCAGCTACTGCCTTTATTGGGCTTTTGAGCTCTGGGCCACTATTCCTCTGCCCTAACCCCCCCAGGGCCAGGAACTAGACGCCTAGGGATGCCCTCCTGCCCAGAGCCTGCTGGGATTATTCACACCGACCAACCCAAGCCTGTTTACTCACCCGCCGGATCTTTCCCATGGAAACCCTCTGCCTCCTGAGTTAACCGGTGCTCCCGGTGCCTCCATGGCTTGGCGTGCTCCTCCTCTCCCCACCTCTACCTCTTTGGAACTTTGAATAACAAACTATTTTTTTAAAAACGAAATTCAGGCTAATGTGAGTTCACAAACAATTAGGTTACAATATTTGTGTTTGTTAGGTAGAGTCCCTCTTGTAGTTGTGACCTGCACGAAAGGTTGTGCCATATACCCTTAGGTCGTGCCCATTAAGCCCAGAGCCCTCTTATCCCCCTCCCTCCTCCCCTCTCCCCTCTTCTGTTCCCTCTACCCCCAGTTTGAATTGAATTGTGTTTTTCTCTTATGTGGGCGTGTATCAGATCATCTACTGGCTTCATATTAGTATTAAGTACATTGGATACTTCCTTTTCCATTCTCGTGGAATACGAGAATACTAAGGAGAATGTGTTTCAACTCCATCCCACTTAATACAATAAATGTAAGGGCTCCATCTTTTTTATAGCTGAATAGTATTCCATGGTATACATATACCACAGCTCGTTAATCCATTCCTGGGTGGGGGGACATTTAGGTCGCTTCTACATCTTGGTGATGGTAAATTGAGCTGTGATAAACAATCTAGTGCACATGTCCTTAAGACAAAATGAATTTTTTTCTTCCTGGTAGAAGCCTAGTAATGGGATTGCAGGATCAAATGGGAGGCCTATTTGAATTTTTTTTTTTTGGCAGTTTTTGGCCGGGGCTGGGTTCGAACCCGCCATTTCCAGCATATGGGGCTGGTGCCCTACTCCTTTGAGCCATGGGCGCTGCCTATTTTGAATTCTTTGAGGATTCTCCATACTTCCTTCCAAAGAGACAGACTATCTTTTTGATAGACTATATTTTAGAGCAGTTTAGGATCACAGCAGGTACCGAGATTTCCCTCATCCTGCCTGTCCCACATGGGAACAGCCTCCCCAACTGTCAACATCTCCCCCCAGGGAGGTGCATTTGTTACAATTAATGAACCTTCATCAACAGATCATTATCACCCAGGGTTGACTCTTGATGTCCGACATTCTGTGGATTTGGACAAGTGCATAATGACATATGTCTACCCTCATGGTATCACCCAGTGGAGCGTCACCTCTTCATCCCTTCCCCTCCCCACTTCTAGCAACCACTGTTCTTTGTACTGTCTCTATAGTTTTACGTTTCCCAGAATGTCATATCATTGGAATCATATAGTATGCAGTCTTTTCAGACTGGGTTCTTTCAGACAGACTTAGTAAATGCGTTTGAATTTCCTCTGTGTCTTTTAGTGACTCAGTACCTTATTTGCTTTTCGGGCTGAATACCACTCCACTGTCTGGGGGTTCCACCATTTATCCACTCACCTGCTGAAGGATACTTTGGTTCCTGCCAACTTTCAGCAATGATGACAAATGCAGTGTAAACATCAGAGTGCAGGTGTCTGTATGCACATTGCTTTTCTATTCTTGAACAAATACTAAGAAGCATGAGTGCTGGATTGGAGGGTGATTGGTTGGCAATTGGCGTTTAGTTGCATCAGAAGCCACCTAAATGTCTCCCAAAGTGGCTGTACCATCTTGGATTTCCACCACACTGAGTGGGAGTCCCCGTTGTCCCCCATCCTAGCTGGTGTTTGGTGTGTTCAGTGTTCCGATTCTGGCCCTTCTAATAGGTGGGTACTGGTATCACATGGTTGTTTTAGGAAATCATCTTTTCAGTGGCAGTGGTATTCGGGTCTGTTGGCTTTGCTATATCTGAATAATAATGAAACCTACCTTTAAACATCGCATGGGGAAGTCTGAGTCCATATTCCTTATCACTAAACTCAGGATTGGAGTAAAGGGACTTTTTGGAGAAGACGTAGCGACCCACTTTGTGGACCTTGCCTCTCCCTGTCACTTCAAGTCCTGAAGGCAGGGGAGGCTGACTGTGCTGAAACCTTCCCGCTCACTGCTGGTGGGTACAATTCCCAGCAGTCTCCCTGAAGGAACTCTGCCTGCTACAGGTGGGGATTGGAATTCAGGAATAAAGTCAGATAATGCTAATGCTGATGCCCTTTGAAAATGAAAAGGTGACAGTTCAAAAGAAAACAATTCAGTCCCTTGAATGTAGAACTATTAATCATCCTAATTAAAAATCTTCATGTACAAAGACTTGGAAACATGAAAAGCAATATTTTGCTTTCCCAGAATTATAAAAGTGCCCAGAGAGACAGTATTCCTCCCCCCGCCCCCCCCAGTGCCTGGTTTCTGGACCCTGGTTGTGTGCCACCTTGTCAACAGATGCCTAGACTTGGGCATGGGGGCATCAGAAGTGGCTGCCCAGCTCGGGTTATGGGGGGATCGCGAACTTCTTAGATCAAGCCTCCTGCTGGCATGGCTGGAGGCTCCAGAATGCTCCTAGCTATTTCCTTGAAGAAAAGTTTTACCTTATAAATCCCCTAGATGGTGCTACTGGTCAAGCGTGAGTATTTCTTTTCTTTCTTTCTTTTTTTTCTCTTTCTTTTGAAGCTGCTGGCATCTCACATTGCCCCCCCCACCCCCCACTCCCACCCTTAGCGTCCCCAAGGCCTAAGTTAGCTGCCTTTGTCTTAGTGGAAAGTTTAGGGTTGTCAGACTCAGTGAGTGACGCTAGAGCTGACTTCTGCTGGAAATAGTCCTCACTTCTGGGTATTTCACAATGCTTTACAGTAGGAATGTGACGCGTGTGGCATGTGGCTGTCATTCTTCATGTGTGACAGTGATTGTCTGTGCACACAGGGTGCCAGTGGCTGGCGGTTGATGGTTGGGTGTTCACCCTGATACGACTGAAGTGGGTTCTGGGGAGGCGTGAGGGTGCATTTAGGTAGAATCTCCCTTCTTTCCTTTCTCCTCTCGCCCTCACTCAACTTTTCTTTAGACAACCCCCAAACCCGGAGGTTCTGATCTATCACAAGCCTCCCGAATCTTTCTCTCTTCTGCATTCTACTTAAAATGCCACCAGGACACATTCCTTTCTTTCTGTCACTGGGAGCTTCTTATCAAATAGATTTTCATTCACCCCCACAGCTAGCTGAAATCACACTGACACGGGAATTGCAATTGTAATTTTTTGCCTTTTCCTTCCAGCTATATAATTGACAAAAAAATTATATACATTTGAGGTATACAATATAATATTGTGATATGAGTTCTCTATGAAATGATTAACACAATCAACATAATTAACATCTCACCTCTCCTGTTACTGCCCCCGTTTGTGGTGAACACGCTTGAGATCTAGTCTCTCAGCAATTTCAAATATGCAAATATGTAGTTATTGGTTTTTGTTTTTTTTTTTTTTTGCAGTTTTTGGCTGGGGCTGGGTTTGAACCAGCCACCTCCGGCATATGGGGCCGGCGCCCTACTCCTTTGAGTCATAGGCGCCAGCCCATATGTAGTTATTGTTAACTATAGTCACATTAGGTGGCTGGAACTTATGGACTCAGAAAGGTAATGAAAAGGTGATTCAGGGATGTAGGACACTCTTTGTGATGGGGGTTGTTCTGATGGGGAACTCTGGGCATCATGAAAGATGGGTGAAGACCTGGGTGTTCAGGGATGGGGTGGGGTGGGTTTTGGACAGGAGAAAGAAGCGCTGGGCTAGGCCAGGATGGGGTGAGTTAGGGATACATTGGCCAGGTGACACCGAGGACTCCTGGTCCCCTATTTGATTGGGACACTTGTGATTCAGTAGGGATACCCCGGCAGCAATCTCTTAGCAGTGCACTTCTCCAGGGTCCCTGGTACACAGGCGTGTGTGGTCCAACCAACTCACAGGCATCTTGTTTGTTTCCAGGAATTTGCTTTACACTGAGGAAGTCACTGTGGATCAGACTCAAAGTCTTTGGAGGAGAAAAGTTGGACCGCCCATTGGTGACAGTGTCCCGGGTAGGCTGCGGCTCCTGGTGCAATGTGCTAGGTGTTACTGGCAGCGTTTGGCGGCAATGTTTACCCTTTGGGGCCTCAGGTGGTCATTTGTAGGTGAGGCTGGTTGTCAGAGCAATGGTGGGCCCAGGGCGGACCCGGGTTTCCCGTGAGCCTGGGTTTTGGAGGAGTGGGATGTGACATGGGGACGATCAGGGAAGGAACAGCAGGTCTTCCGGCATTAGAGAGGTTGAAGCAGCAGCTGCCAGCTCTCTCTCTGCTCTTAGTTGCCAGGTGACTGGCTGAAGCTTCTCTCCTGGCTGCCCTTGTTCCCCTTTATCTCACGCCCTACAATGTGAATACAACTTAAAGTCCTCAACAGCCCACGGAGCTGGAGAAGCACACAGTATCTTGAGGAAAGAAAGGAAGGAGACATGAAGAGTGAGAGAAGCTGATAAATGAACAGAGTCCCTTGCTGTCCTTGCAGACGCAAGAGCCAGCCCCCTTTGCGTGGCCAGCAGACTTGCTGTGCTCCGCTCTTGGGGTCTTTCAACTTCCATAGAACTTGCAGTTGGAGCCGCGTGTTTCCTCCTGAGGTCCCGTGGAGCGAGCAGGCGGGGAGCAGGCCGTGTACGTGGGATGCTGATCACCATGGGCTTCCTGCAGCTGGGTCACCCACATGCTCCCTGCTGGGGCTTCCACACCTGGGGCTTCCTGGGGGTGGAGGATAAGACTGTACACACAGGGTCAGAGTTCTCGGGAGGGAGATGTCATGGTGGAGGGCGAGGTGGCCGGGGGTGAGGCTGCTGCCCTGCTCAGCGGATGTGCACGGTCACCCGGCCCAGGTGCCTGTGTTGGGAAAGGAAGATCAGAAGGGCCTTTTAGTCCTCACTTTCTGCCTGGTCCTGTAGTTACAATAGACCTAGCTCTGTCATCTGTCCCCCACCCTCCCCCTCAACCTGCTGTGCCCTGTTCTGGTGACATTTTTGGATGCTCCACTGAGCATTCTTGGGTCTCCCTCTCTGCTCTGTGCCAGGCTGCTGGCTGCCCACTGTGCCATCCCCCCAGAGGGTGTTCGGGGGTTAGGATTCTGGTGCTTTCTGCTGACCGTTCCGTTTTCCCATCACCAGCATGTTGGCTTCTGCAGGACCGAGGGCACCTGCCTGCTCATCTAGCTTCTGTCCTTCGACAGGATGACCCAAAACGAGCTCCGCTGGCTTCTCTCTTGTCAGTCAAAGCCGCAGGGTGAAAGAGACGAGGCTGGTCTTGGGTGCTACACCTATGTGCATGCAGCCAGCGGGGCTGGGATGTGGGGATGTGAGCAAAGACATGTCAGAGACTCTTGTCCTACCCCCCTGACTGTTTTCCCCCTTCCCTCCCATCACCATGCTCATAAAGATAGGAAGCGATGTCATCACATGTATGCAGCCTCCCCTTCGTGCGTCGCCTCTGGGTCACCACTTCCTGTCTCTGAGTCACCGGGAAGGTAATTTCCCCACCCCCAGACTCAGCATCCCCAGGGGGCTGAGCACTCAGCAGCTACACAGTTTCCCCCCTTTCTATCCCTTCCATAAAAACAACAACGAAAACGTCCCTCCCCGCAAAACATCCTAAACTAAGCTGAACACGGTGCAGCTGTTGGGCTGAGTTGCTGCAAGCTCACAAGATGCGTGGTGGGTCTCAGCCCTCAGCCCCTGTCTGGAAGGAAGGCTGAGCCCTTGGATTGAATTGGATAGTGAGATTACGGGTGAAGAAGATTCTCGATGCACATGAGTCTTTGTGCAATAAGGTCTGTGCAAGACTCTGCCTCCTGAGGGAAGTGGGGAGGTATTTGGCTGCCCCTCCAGAATAAAGAATGAGTCAAACCACCAGAACGAGACACCCAGGAGGCACAGGTGGCACTGGAAGGATTTGTGTGGCAGTCCACCAAAGGACAGCTCTGCAGAAAGCCCCTTACTGCTTCCTCTTCCCTTCCCACCTTCCCCGCCTTCTGACGTCACTTCCTTTCTTCTTTCCTTCCTTCTGAAACCTTGATCTCTACCTGGTTTTCCTTTCCCCCCTGACACTCACGGGAGGGAACTTAACACTGGGAACAGAGACAGGAACGGGGTGCTTGGGGCTCAGTAATTCATTTAATGAATATCAATCAAATATTTACCTTGTGCCAAAGGCAGTGCTGGGTCTCAGGGCCCATCTGGCTTATGGAGGATCTTACAGTTGGTCGAGTGTCACCTAAACGGATGGTGAATGTAGAATGTGGGAAATCATGTCCAGGGGGGAACCCAGGGGATCGGGGCAACACAGAGAACAGGCCTCATAGCACAACTGGATGATGGTGGAAGATTCCAGAAGTGCAGTCACCCGAGCAGGGCTTGTGAGGAGGAGCAGTGAATTACCAGAGCATATCTGAGTATGATGTTGGTTGTGGGGTGGGGGGAGGGTGGTGAAGAGGGAGTGGATGTGAAGAAGCAAGGCGCTGAGTAGGTTGACGTTTTGCGGGTTTGGTGACAAACAGAAAGCGGGAGGGTGAGCGTGTCAGGGCGGGATGTAGCATTCAGACGTTTAGGTATACATGTGGCTGGTGGGCCCTCTGTGTGACAGGTGCTGAACCAGGCATGGGGGACCCCAAATAGATGAGGTTTTGCAAACATCCTCAACATTCTATCAAAAAAGAGAAACATGTAGTTTTTTTTTGTTTGTTTTCAGTTCGTCCGGGGCCGGGTTTGAATCTGCCACCCTCGGTATATGGGGCTCGGCGCCCTGCTCACTAAGCCACAGGTGCTGCCCCCAAAACATGTAGATGTTTTACATAGAATGTGAGCAATGCTGTGCTGGAGATGGGGATGGGTCCCAGAGGGGCATTTGGCAAAGTCTAGGGATTCAGAGGAAGCTTCTTGGGGAGAGGCTTTTAAATGATTTGTTTCTTGGAACTCGTTTTTACTTTTACATGAAGCTTTAAAAAAAACTGGTAAAATATAACGTAAAATTTATCATTTAAACCATCTTTAAGTGTATAGTTCCATGAGAGGTTTATATTGCTGTGCAATCATCATCACCAGTCCTTTGTCATCTTTTCAATCTGAAAGTCTGTCCCCATTAAATACTAACTCCCTGTACCCTTGCCCCCAGCCTGGGCACCCCCCATTTTACTTTCTTTCTTTCTTTTTTTTTTTTTTGTGAGACAGAGTCTCACTTTGTTGCCCTCGGTAGAGTTCTGTGGCATCACAGCTCACAGCAACCTCAAAGTATTGGGCTCAAGCAATTCTCTTGCCTCAGTCTCCCAAGTAGCTGGGACTACAGGCACCTGTCACAATGCCTGGCTATTTTTTAGAGACTGGGTCTTGCTCTGGCCCAGGCTGGTCTTGAACCCGTGAGCTCAGGCAATTCACCCCCCTCGGCCTTCTTGGTGCTGGGATTACAGGTATGAGCCACCATGCCTGGCCTTGTTCTACTTTCTGTCTCTAGGCAGTTAACTCCTCTAGGGACCTCATATTAGTGAATAGGACGAATCAGTGTTTGTCTTTGGCCACTGGCTTTTTTCATGTAGCTTCACAGCCTCAAGGTCAATCCATGTTGCAAAGTGTCCACATTTCTTTCCTTTTCAAGGCTGAGTAATATTCTGCTATGTTAGAGCTCATTTTGTTTACCTATTCATCTATCAACAGACGCTTGGAATGTCAAATGATGTTGACAAATAAAACACGGGCAAGGTTAGGGCCTGAGAGGGGAAGGTGCAACTCAGAACTAGACAGGCAAAGGGAGCCACGGCTCCAGAGAGCATTCCTGGTGGCCCTATCTGGATGGGGGAGGGGGCGGGCGTCCATCCCACTGGGACTGGCACAGGGAAGCCAGGGGAGGAGTTAGGAGGACCATAGGTGGGCTGTGGGGAAGGGCCCAGACCCAAGGGAAGTCCGATCACAGAGCTGCCATCTTCTTGGTAGTTGTAGGAGCATAGCTGGGTCGTGGGGATGGCGGGTGGTGCTGGTAGGGTTGGTGAACTGGAATATGAAGAGCCAGGTGTGGAGTCTGCTGGGGGCCAAAGCAATGTCTGGAGCTCACCTGGGGAGCTGCGGGTGCCCGCAGGAAGGATACCTGGCCTCACCGGCTCCCTCTAGTTTCTCCTTTGTTTCCTCTGAACTTGAGCTGTTGAATCAGCGTTGGGACTAGAAATGTTTGAGTTTAACATCAATACCACGAAGAACTTGAAACAGAGATGGAGCCAGAATCCCTCTTCATGGGAGCAAATCCCTCCAGAACACTGTCTTGCTAGATGGGAGTCCAGTGCTCCCACCCCGGCCTGCAGGTGCAATATCTGCCTTTATTACAGCTGGTGGCTGAGAGTCACCCCTTGAGACAGACGGCAGTTGGATCCCAGCACAGTGTGGACTGGTTGTGGAGATGGGTTGGCTGTTGAGACGCTCTGAGCCCGGGTGTCTCTGTCTACTAAGAAGAAACAACGAAGGGGCGGCGCCTGTGGCTCAGTGAGTAAGGGCGCTGGCCCCATATACCGAGGGTGACGAGTTCAAACCCAGCCCTGGCCAGACTGCAACAAAAAATAGCTGGGCATTGTGGTGGGCACTTATAGTCCCAGCTACTTGGGAGACTGAGGCAAGAAATTGCCTAAGCCCAGGAATTGGAGGTTTCTGCGAGATATGAGGCCACAGCACTCTACCGAGGGCGATAAAGTGAGACTCTGTCTCAAACAAACAGAAAAACGATGATGGGGTGTGGGCTTGGGTTGTAAGGGCATGAATGAGAGTGAAGCAGGAGAAGCACATGGTCCAGGTGAGGTGCATGGTGCAGGAGAAGCTATGGCACAGGTGAAGCGCATGATACTGGTGCAGTGGATGGTGCAGGTGAAGTGCATGGCACAGGTGAAGTGCATGGCGCAGGTGAAGTGCATGGCGCAGGTGAAGTGCATGGCACAGGTGAAGTGGAAGCAGGTGAAGTGCATGGCGCAGGTGCCGTGCGTGGCACAGGTGAAGTGCATGGCACAGGTGAAGTGGAAGCAGGTGAAGTGCATGGCGCAGGTGAAGCATATGATGCAGGTGACGTCATATCACAGGTCCCGCTGCTCTTGGGGCTTCATTGTGTTGGCTGCTCTCCTCTCGTCAGGTCACAGTCTAGCCTCGTGCACTGGAGTTGCCCCCTGTCCGCTTAATCTTAATCCCTTCCTGATCTGCCTGTGGTGGTGAGAAGTATCGAGTGTCTGCAGCCTGGTCTGGTGAGTGCCCCTCCCGGCTCTGTATGCGTCTCCTGGGCAGGGCAGGCCTGATACAATTTCACGTATTATTTGGGCTCATTCACTAGAGTTATTTTGGAAGTATGGCTTTGTGAGGCTTCTGGGAGCTTGGCTGGGCGTTATGCAACCGCTTAAGTCTGGTGTGCTGAAGCCGCTGCTTCCTACAGCAAATGGCCCTAAGCCGGCAAAACACTTGCTGGGAAAGCCAGTGAAATTGAACTTCTTAGGTTCCCAGCAGAGGGGTGGTGCAAGAACGTGAGTTAGTTCAGTCCAGGCCGTCTTCCCAGAGAACTCACTGGCCTTGGCTGTGAGCTGAGGACGACAGAGGGGTGGGGACAGATGGAGGTTGGGCTTTTAGTCCCGAGTCCCAACGGTGGGGACAGGAGGTCTCAGAGGCCTTGACTATAAAGGAGGGGCCTGGACATAGGAGGAGAAAGAGAAAAAGGAAACGAGAGGAGAGAGAAAGAGAGAGAAGGGGGGTTGGCAGAAAGGGAACAATGGCAAGTGTGCCTTGAATGGCTTATTTTGCTTCTCATGCTTCTGCCTGCCACAGCAGTCAACTTTCCTCCCGAGGTTGTCCCGTCTCTTCCCCTACAAGTGCTCTTTAGGGACCAGAGCCTGCCCTCCTATGGGGTCTAAAGTTGTAATTTGTTGTAGCACAATTTCTAAGAAAAGGCACTTTGGGAGGAAAGGGGTGACAAGCAAAGGAGAGCTCCTGGGGTGTCTTTGTAGAGGCTCCGCTTTTCTTCTGCAAGGGTAAGTCTTTGCGGCCCTCCAGGCCCTGTTCCTGGGCTGCTGCAGGCCACTCTATAAGCTTCACTGACCCTCTGTCACTTTGAGTGTCTGCTGTGTGCTAAAACGCCTCCAAAATGTCCTCTTTTTTACCACTTGATTTAGGCCTTCACGGTGGTGTCATTGTTTCCGTGGTACAGGGGACGGGTCTGTGGCTTGGAGGGGTTAAGGAACACATCTCAGCTTACCTGGCTGCTCGGTGGCAGGGCCAGTTCTTAGCCCTGGTTCTGCTGGCCCTGGAGCCATTCTTCCTGCTATCTCCTACAGCCCAAATGTTTTGTTGGGTGGGAGGCCAAGGCCGGTGGATTGCCTGAGCTCAGGAGTTTGACACCAGCCTGAGCAAGAGTGAGACCCGTCTCAAAATGGCCAGGCATTGTGGTAGGGGCCTGTAGTCCCAGGTACTTAGGAGGTTGAGGCAAGAGGATCAGATGAGCCCAGGAATTTGAGGTTACTGTGAGCTGTGATGCCACAGCACTCTACCCAGGGCAACAGAGTCTAAAAAATTCTCTCCACTCATCCTCTGGCTAATTCTTTTTTATATTTTGGGTCTCAACTTAAAAATCACTTCCTGGTAGAGGAGCGACTTTGCCTGAACTCCTCACTGGAATGAAACCTTCCTTGTGCTTGGAGTTTTTTTGTAGGCAAAGAAAGAAATATGGTAAATTTCAGAAATCTCATAGGAAGGAGAGGGAAGGCTATTTCTTCACCATGAAAGTTTCTGCTATGGGGGTCATAGGCCAATGCAAGTCCTCAGGAAAAACTCATTTAATTAAGGGTAAACAGAAGATGCTAAAAGGTCTCAGGTGTTTGTGGGAGAGCTTGGTCAAGGAAGGCTTCATAGAGGAGGCAAGAACTTTACCTTGCTTATGGGAAGGATCTGGAATAGCTTGAGGGGAAGACCACTTAATTCAGTCTGTGAATCAGGGCACCTGAAAGATCCTGACACATTGCCCAGTGTACAATAGGTACATGGCCTATCTTAGTGTTTTTTTTTTTTTTTTGTAGTTTTTGGTTGGGGCTGGGTTTGAACCCGCCACCTCCGGCATATGGGGTTGGCGCTCTACTCCTTTGAGCCACAGGCGCCGCCCCATCTTAGTTTTTTTTTTTTTTTTTCCAGTCCCTGAAAGTGACTGTCTCCTAACACATGCCTTGAGCATGGTACCCAGCATGACTTTTAGGCCAATTCACATTCTGTGCCTGTCTCCGCCTTACCCATCCAGACATGTTAGCAGCTCTGCCGCGGGACTGGGACCCAGACAGTGCCTGCTTAAGTGTCACACGCTGGGTGCCACTCGGTCCTGGGCCCCTAACTCACACTGGTCAGTGTCTGACCTCCGCCGTCAGGTTCTCGTCCACGTACATTGGAAAGGGTCACAGGAAACCCGCGCACAAACCCTGGGGAGGAAGGGGGAGCATGGCAGTAGGGAGAGAGGCGGCTCTGGACACATTCGTTCAAACATCCTTTCCAAAAACATCTGACTTCGTTTCTTTACATTGTCAAGGAGGCTTTTAAAGAGCAGCTGCCTGTTATTAATCCCATTTGGGCTGATCCTTTCCCGCCAGCCTTGTTCTCGGCCTGTGCCAGCATAAACGGCCTGGTGGAAGGGGAGGCCACCCGAGTGACGTCAGCGGCTGGGTCTGAGCTTCAGATCTCAGCCCAAGCAGCTGAGAACACAGCGCCTTGGGCCCCTTCCAGTGAGAATATAAAATACTCTACCCACTGCCTGAGCTTGGGGGGCACCCGGAAGACGGAAGGGCCTCCAGAGCCAAACCCAGATGCAGAGTGATCTTCTGTGAAGGGAGCACATAGGTTGCTAGCGTTCTGTGACTTGAGAGGTGGCTAGTAGTCCCCAGGGCCGAAAATATCGGGGGCAAGGACAGTGGCTCCTGGGGGAGACAGAGCCCTGAGTAAAGGCATTTGCTATTAGTATGGCCTTGGGCAGGCTAAGGAATGTCTCTGAGCAGCGTTTCCTCAACTGTGTGATGTGAATAATGACACTGTCCCCCCCGGAGGGTAGTGGCTGGGATTACAATTCATTTCTTTATATGAAGGGCCCAACTCAGGCTTGTGCACAACAGATGCTCAATTAGTCCATCCTTTCTGTCTTTCCCTTTCTCTTTCTCTCTCTCCCTCTCCTGACCACCTCCTTTAGAGAAAGCTAACACCCAACTGTCTGGGGGAGGGGGTGTGGGGTTGGTAAAATCAATAAGGAACAAACTCATCCTTGCACAATTCCTGACAGGCTTAGGAATCAGAGGCACCAGGGCTCTGAAGGTGGAGGTACAAGGAAGGGGCAGAAGTAGACAGGCTGGAAAGTCTGCATGAGCAACTATTAGACCCCCATATGTTCTCTCCTGTGGGACAGCCAGGCCACTGCCCTCTGCATACCTGGAGATGAACTCTGACACTCAGATAATGTGCTTAATGCAAATAGGGCCTTGTGCTTTGCATGCTCAGCAGTGAGGTTCCCTCAGCCTCGTCTGTGGAGCCCCGTCTACATACAAAGCCAGGCGAGGAGAGGAGTGACCCTATTCTGGGAGAGTTTGCCCACCCCAGATGTTGTTAGCCTCAAGACCTAACAGAATGGTTGGATTCTCCATCAAAACTCTGGAGAAGCTCATGAGGCAATAAACTCTGCCCCTGTGTGAGGAACCTGTAAGGCTTAGTGTCGAATTACCAGGTATGGGAAGAAGCCAGGAATCCCCAGAATTCGAGGTGACAAAGTGAAAGATGGAGACCCTGGCAGATGAACAGAAGCAGAGACAAGGTTGGGGCCGCAATAAAAATTCAAAATCAGAGGAAATATGTCTGTGAAATCAGAATAGGATGTTATATAAAGAAACATTCAGAAAACAGGAAAGGGCTTCAGAAAATCAAAATATGATGGTAGAAGTTTAAAACGCCAATATAATAACGGAGAAAATGCCAGGAAGGCTATGTTAATCAGTTTGATGAAAATAGTTCAGATTGTATATGAAACCAGCACATTGTACCCCTTGATTGCACTATTGTACACAGCTATGATTTAATAATAAAGACAATAAAAAAATAATAAAATGCCAATAGGTGATGCTGAGGAAATCTCTCAATGGAAGTGAAGGATAATGTGGTGGAAAACAGAAGATAGGAAAATAAGAGACCAGAGGGTCAATCATCTGACTAGCAAGACCACCAGCAAGAGAGAAAATAGACAACTGAGGGGGTTAGTTATCAAATGGGAACAGAATTTTCAGGTCTTTTGAAGACTTGGGCTTCCAGACTAGAAGCCAGTGAGTGCTCAATATAATAGTGAAAAACAATTCTCATGCAAGGTACATCATTGTGAAATAAGGACCCTAAGGGCAAAGAGGTTTCTAAAAGCTTCCAGAGAGGAATAGGTTATGGACAAGGGAGTGGGAATTGGAATGGTATAGGATGACTTAGCAGCCTGGAGATGGTGTGGCAGTGCCTTTAACATTCTGAAGGAAAATGGTTTCCAACCTAGATCCCTGGTCCTAATAAAATGACTGGTCAAGAATGAAGGTAGGGCCCAGTGTGGTGACTCACGCCTTTAATCCTAGCACTCTGGGGGGCCGAGGTGGGTGGATTGCTTGAGCTCAGGAGCCTCAAGAGCAAGACCCTGTCTCAACTAAAAACAGAAAAACTAGCTGAGTGTCGTGGTAGGTGCCTGAAGTCCCAGCTACTCGGGAGGCTGGAGCAAGAGAATTGTTTGAGTCCAAGAGTTTGAGGTTGCTGTAAACTGTGACTCCACGGCACTCTATCTGGGGTGACAGACTGAGACTGTCTCAAAAGAAAAAAAAGCGAAGGCAGACTTGCAAGGTCTCTGTGCAGATGTGCCGGCCTTGTACGCCTTTCAAAAAGCTGCTGTAGGATGTGCTCCATCAAAATGAGGATGTAAACCAAGAAATAGACTGAGTTGAGGAACTAGGGCTTTTGACCAAAGGAAGTGAAAATTTAGTAGAATGATGGTGAAGAAAAGCTCTGATAACAGCTAGACAGAAATCCTTCCTTATAGAATGGATGGAGGGATTGGATGAGAGAAATATTAAGTGGTGGATTTCCTCATGTGTTGCACTATATTGAGACTTTAATAATTCTTTTAGATAGAGTGGGACTAAACTAGGTCAGAGAAAGATTAGAAAAAGGGACAATTATGTAAAAACAAAATGTATACAAGGAAAAAATTGTGCACTCTACATTAGAAATATATAGCCACATCCATATAAACACATTCCTGGGGAGCACAGATGGCAGGGATTCTGGGAACTTGCAAGGCAGGCATAGTACAAGGGCAGACAAGGGTGTTGAGGGTGAGAGATGGCTGGTGCCCTGCAATGGAGGGTCTAGTCTAGGCAAGGGTGGGGTTGGCACAGAGCAGTGGGAATAGCCTTTTTGAACAAAGCTTCAAGGGCCTGGGTGCTCAGTGACGCTATAGAGGAGGAATAAAGATAGTGCAGGGGCAGCCATGATAGGACGTTGTCACTGGAGGCCGGTTCCAGGGTCCAAGAGGCTGAGATGTTGGAAGTAGGGCAGCTGGTTTGCAGTGTGGACAGGTGATCTTGGAATGATAACCGGGTGCTGAGGAGGTGGTTCTCACAGTGATGGCAATGCTTAATGTGAAGGAGGAGCTTGTCAGCCAGCAAAGTCTGTTGACTGTAGTGGTCAGGGAAGGAACAATAGAGGCAGAGGGTCTACAGACAGTGGTGGGGACCAGGCAGGGAGGAGCTTTCATAATAACAGGAAAGCAAGAGGATCTTCCCAGCTCCAGTTCAGAGTGCCCATGGGCAAGCCTGCGTTCCCCATTTGATGTTGGGGAAGGGTGAGCTTTAGACAAGACACATTATTAGAGGGAGCTCCTCTCAAAGGTGAGGGTGAGTTTGGGATCGGCAGGGGCAAGAGGAACTCTAACTGGTCTTAAGGCTCTGAGTTGAAAAGCTTTGATGCAGAAACATTATCTTTCATTGGATGAGAAATAGACCTCCAGATGAGATGGGGAAAAGGGTGAGGCATAGTGTGTTCACTAAATCTGTCTCCCAGGAGCACCCACGATGGAAAACAAGCAAAGAAACCCTACAGATGCCAAGAGGGAGAGATTCTTGTGCTGTTGCATTGACTGGAATCTTATCAGTTCTGCTTCCAATTTTTTGAATAGGACAACCCAAAGCTAACAGTTTCTGAGTAGCATGATTAAGCTTAGCTTATGTAAGGATATGGTGTTTCTAAGAATTTTATCTTCAAGACTAAAGAGCTTTTTGATGCCACCTGTGTGTGTGTATATGTAATATATATAATTTTGTGCTAATATTTCCGTAGCTTGCTCTGAATCTGATACTGTTGATGACTCTAACCTCAAGTATTATGCTTTGGCTTTCAGAACTGTATGGTCTCATGACTTTTCCTGTACCTTTTCTACTATTTACGAAATGTTTCCTTCAGGAGTTCCCTGCCTTCTGTCTCTGTCTTTTCAGGATTCAGGTTTCCCTGGGTCCTGTCCTTGGCCCATGATTGTTCATCCTGGGCCAAGCTCGCTCATTCCTATGACTTCAGTTATCACCTAGATGCTGGTAACTTCTAGGTCTCCGCAGGGAGCATCAGACTTGTGTATTCAGCTGCCTCTAAGGTCCCTTACTCAAAGTCCCTCAGACACCTCGGCCGGCATCTTCAGCACCCGATGCATCATCTCCATAAACCAGCTGTGTTTCTAATGACTTGAATGCCACATGTGTCCCCTTCTGTCTCACATCTAAACTGCTACCAAGATCTACCCAATTTTGCTAATTTTTGAATTTATCTCCTCATCTCCACTCCCATTATGAACACCCTAATTTGGATCTTTATTACTTTTCAACTTTGTCGCTGTTTCCAGACTTACCTCTGCCTCTAATCTTGGCCCTGCGAAATCTACCCTTCACCTGCCTGCCCTGGCAATGAGTTTAAAATGCTGATCTGTCCAAGTCACTCTGCTTTTGAAACTTTTCCAGTGGCTCCGTGCTTCTATAGGCGAAAGTTCAAACTTCTGCCTGCCTCACGCTTACCTTCTAATGGTGCCGGTGGCATCAGGAGGCTCAGCCTATGCTGGGCTCCTGCTCACTCCATGGTTTTGCTTAGATTGTCCTCTTGGTGATGACAGCATCTTTCTTCTGTTCGCCCCTTCTTTGAATCATTTGTAACATCCTTCAGGACTCACATCAGGTGAAACCTCTAGAAAGCCTCAGCTTCTGCTCAGAGTCCTCCAAAGTCTATTTATGAGGCACACGAGCCCCTGTGATGTACTGCAAAGTTCAAGGACTGTTGAGGAACGCTGGCCTGGACATAAGGAGCAGCACTGAGGTGGCCTTGGGCAGGACATTTTCAATGCTGAGCCTCAGTTCTGCCATCTGCTGATTGGGAGTAAGATGTTCGATTGAAGGGGATGTTAGAAGGAAAATCTTAATATACATGTAGTGTCAGACATATAGGACACACTCAGTAAACACCAGCTCTTATTTGCCTATTTACCGCTGGATTTATCACAATATTTTATATAACCTAAGCATAGGAGGGATCCTTTTTCTTTCATCCCTTTTTAACTTTTTATGAATGCATGAAGGATTCCCTGGGAATTTAGTCTCGCTGCTTTTTGGACAAGGGCTCTTCTAGACAGCTATGGCTCATAAGAAGGGCCTGTGCCCTGTGGCCAGGAGGAAATTGAAGGGTAAGAAACAGACACCTCCGCAGCCCCGACTCTGCACCATGATAGGAGATCAGTTCTCGCTTCTTCCAGGAGTTTAAGAACAGACTCAATATCACAGTGGAAGAATGTGTCTCTCTGAAGGATGTCAGAAGAACAAACAGGGTGACGTAAATGGAGACATCTGTACCTAATCTGCTTCTCTCCTACGAGCTGGCCAAGGGCATTGCAAACGGAGGCCTTTGAAAAGAGAATGTCCCATGTGTCTGCTCCCTGACTTTTGACCTATTTTCTCCTCTTTTGCCCCCATTTTCTCAGCAAGCTCTGCCCCTCCCCAAAGTCAATGTGGGTCCCCACCTTGCTCTTCACACGTTAGCCTGCCCCTGGCTGTTGCCTGGATGCTGATGGAGTTGAACCAATTTTCATGGCTGCCTCTGGCTGGGGCAGAGGTGGGTTTGAATTTTCAAAATAAAGATGGAGGTGGGTGCTCTGATTTTAGTGTGATCTGTCCACCACTTTAAACCCAAGCTCACTTAACCATGGCAGACAATATAACTGAGGCTTATTTGAGGAAAGTTTATTCCTTCTCCTGGTGTGATTTGACACAGACTGCTATAAAATCATAACACCTACCACTGGGGTTAAGCCAGCTACAAATACTCTTAAACTATGGGCAGTTGGTAGCAGGTTTAATTAGATATCTTTTAGTTGAAAAATGTTCCTTTCCAGCTAGTTTTTCCATTTTTAGTAGAGTGAGACTCTGTCTCAAAAAAGCCGTTTTGTGAAATGGGGAGCGGGGGGCATTCTGCTTAATTTCGACCCATTACCTGTTAATGTGTCTGCCTTGCAGAGTAGATTGGGAGCTGTTTGAGAGCAGGAGCTGCATTTTATTCACTGCCTCACAGCACCTGCCTCAAAGCAGGTTTTCATATAGGCTTGATGGCTGTGTGAATGAATCTCAAAATTTGATGAGAATTTTCTAACTTTTCCTTTTGTCAGTATGCCAATTTGGGGCATAGGTTTACATGGGCTTTCCCTCCTGCTTAGCTCGCATCTTCCTGGGAGGTTAAGGGAGACTTTGAAATCTTCCACTAGGCCTGTAGAGCAGTTCCAAAGGAGACTGGCTATTGATATTCATTGATTCACTCAGGAAGTATTTCCCGAGCTCCTACCACGTGCTTGGCAATGGGTTAGGTGCTGGGAACCACAAGAAGTGAATGAGAGATAGTGCTCCTAGAATTTACAACTTTGCTCTAAATTCTTAATGGGAAAGATGAGTTTTTTTTTTTTTTTTTTTTTTGACACAGGCTCAAGCTATTACCCTGGGTAGAGTGCTGTGGCATCACAGCTCATAGCAACCTCCAACTCCTGGGCTCAAGCGATTCTCCTGCCTCTACTTCCCAAGTAGCTGGGACTACAGGCACCAGCCACAACGCTTAGCTATTTTTTTGGTTGCAGCCATCATTGTTTTTTGGCGGGCCTGGGCTGGATTCGAACCCGCCAGCTCAGGTGTCTGTGGCTAGAGCTTTAGCTGCTTGAGCCACAGGCGCCGAGCCAGGAAAGATGACTTTTAATGAAAGGAGAAAAACATGGTATGATTCAGAGAAATTCTCCCTTGCTCTGGCCTGACATTCAAAATAGACTTTAGAGCTGTATTTGTCACTTGAACATCTTTTATATATAACTCACCGGACAGATAACATCTAGTTTGATAGGAAGGAGGGACAGATAATGAAGCTCCTTGCCTATTGTGTTTGGAGAAAGGGGAAGTGCTACTGATGGGAAGGGAGAGAGTTGAAGGATCTGGGGCACCAGCGACTGACCCAGAGAGGAACAGGGTGATAATCCCTGGGACCTCAGCTCTGCCACTCATGAGAAGGTTAACCTCTGACAACATCCCTAAAATCCTCAGTCTAACTTCTTTCTTTGATAACGTGAAGTTTATAACACTTTCTTAGAGTTAATTTTTTCACCACGACAGGTTGCCTAGAGCTGTGTGACTTGTGGGTAAAGGTATTATTCTCATTGAAATGCAAATACTCTTGAATTAGAGCGTAGGGAACTAGAGGCATATTGGTAGGAATTGGGGTGGATCACGTAAGAGTGGTCGCCTTGGCAAATAGTCAAGCACCAAGAATGCCGCCTTATGTGTGTGTGTTGAGAAAAGAGGGTAAGATTTTTGAAAATAGAAGTGAGCCTAACTTTGTTCTGCAGTGAGGTGAGACTTGAGCAGCTATAGTACGCAAGTGGGGGGAGGGGCGGGGCTGTGCATGCAGAGGGTGGTCAGTCCCAGGGTGGGTTTGAATGGGAGCATGAAGCTTTCTGTCATGCTGCTTTCCTGGTTGGCAGGGTCAGGATCTTGTCTCATACATTTCTCTTTATTTTTAAACATTGTTTGAAATTCTCATAGGACTATAAGATGCTTTTATGAGGAAGTCTGCTTCCTCAAGGCAGAATTTGAGAGAGAGAGAGAGAGAGAGGGAGAGGGAGTTATGGGAGAGAGGGAGGAAGATAATGACAGATGTGGACAAGGGGGAAGGGGAAGGAAAAAGGAAAGATAGATTTGGTCAATGTCAAGTCAAGGGCAATATCCCGGACTGACAGCCACTTGAATATTTTGCTCCCTTTGTGGATGCCACATTTTATGAAGGACGTTTGTAAATCTCAGTGTGACCAGAGTTGTGAGAAGCCATTTAAGAAATTGCTGAAAAAACTCAGGATGTTTAACTTGGAGAAAAGTCTTAGGACTCTGATGAGAGCTATTTTCAACCATCTGAGGCAGTCACAGGGAGAGCTGGCAGGAGCTTGCCCTCTCTGTGTTGGGTAACTCAGGGTAAGGCAGGGTCTGTGTCACTCTTATCTCTTTTCGGGTCCTGGGGGTCTGGCGTATCGGATGCTTCTGTCTCTGGGAGGT
Organism: Perodicticus potto; assembly: GCA_963574655.1. NCBI lineage: Eukaryota > Metazoa > Chordata > Mammalia > Primates > Lorisidae > Perodicticus > Perodicticus potto. The sequence continues at coordinate 41,674 of CAUYRH010010058.1, forward strand.
TGGGCTAAATGACGCTAAAGTTTTCTTCTGAGTCCAAATAATTAGCAACCCATGGCTTTGAGTACAATGAAACTTCCACCAACTTATTAAAAAAATACTTAACACTCTAGGTATAAAATATATATGCACTATAAAACATTTGGGAAGTAAAGAAAAATATAAAAAAGTAGAAAAACTGTTGCCAAAAATCCTGCATGCTGGTAATAGCTGCAGTTAGCCCTGTGAGTTCTCCATCTACAAATTCAACTGACCATGGATATGAAATATTGAAAAAAAATATAATAATAAAGTATAACAACTATATAAAAGATAGATGAAAATATAAATTAGATGAAATATAAATATAGAAACAATACAGTATAACAATGTAACAGTTAGCATTTATATTAGGTATTGTAAGTAATCTAGAGATAAAGTGTACAGGAGAATGTGCAGAGATTATATGTAAATATTATACTATTAATCTACCAGGAACTTGAACATCAGTAGATTTTGGTCTTTGTGGGAGGTCCTAACACCGATCCCCTGCATGCACTGAGGAATGATGGTGCTTATATGTATTTATTTTTGAGACAGAGCCTTGCTCTGTTGCCCTGGCTAGAGTATAACCTAAATTTCTGAGCTCAGGCAGTCCTTCTTCTCAGCTTTCAGAGTAGCTGGGACTACAGGTGTCCACAATACCGAGCAGTTTTTGTATCTTTAGTAGAGACAGGATTTTGCTCTTGCTCAGGCTGGTCTCCCAACTCCTGAGCTCAAGTGAGCCTCCTATCTCAGCCTCCCAGAGTGCTGGGATTATTAGGCATGAGCTGCCACCATGCCAGGCCCTGAATATTTTAGTGTATTTATTTTCAGTCTTTTTCTCCCCCTACATTTTGGGACAAACTGAGAAGCAGATGAAATCTGGTTGGCATTTGGTCCTGGCTCCCCCCCCTCTGGTTTCCTTTCTTCTCTTCCTTCATCTTTCACCTCCGTAATTTTATAACAAGGAATTTTACCATTTCTGTCTGCATGGTTGGCTCCCGGGTGGAGAAGGAAACACGTTTCTGTCTTGTTTCTCCTATAAGGTCAATTTAGACAGCAGGGGTGTCTTGCTTTCCACTGGGACCTCTGAGCAGGTCTGTTAAACTTGTGTGAGGTAAGAAAAGTGGCCAATCTAAGAATGACTTTTCAATATGTAGAGTGAGGCCAAAATTGACACCTCATTTAATCAAGGACCCAGGCTGGATCTCTGTGTACAAGCACTATACAAGTTGATTCCTGTTTACGTTAAGGCACAAACTGTCCGTGTTTATGTTTTGGGGCTCCTTCATGGCCTTTCCCCTATCTTTTCTGCTTCTCTCTCTCCCTATGCGTCTCTCAAAAAAATAAAAAAAGGAATCCCCAAAATAAGTCCTTGCAAGTGCAGAAAGCATGTCTTTCCCCCAACAAACAACAGAACCCCTCTGCATGTATATTTGAACTATTTTTCTAAAGTGACCTTTATGCTGAGAAGTCTGACTGGGTGCTAGGCTTTGAAAGTTTATGTAAAGGATGAAAGTAATGAGGCTGAAATATGACGTATTCCCCTCCTCATCCCTGTGTCTCACTTTGGGTGAGTCCAGATCACCCTGGACTGATGTGGAAGGGTTAATGAGCTGTTAGGAAGTTTTTTTTTTTTTTGATCAGGAAGCAGCAGGAAGCAACCATGCCGGGGTGTTGGGGTATTGGGTCCTTTGAGAATTGGTACAACCAGGGAAAGGTCACCGAGAAGTAGAGGTGATTGGGAGTCTCCAGAACATGTGTAGGCTCCCTGGCCAACATGCTGTTAGGCTTAGCAAAGCAGAGATCCGGGGTCACTGTCCCTAATAGGGGCCAGGTCAGTTGAAGGTGAAGTACACATGTAGGTCTCTTCCTCTAGAATTATTTTTGGTATAAGTCCAGGCAAGCTTCCCTGGAGATGTTTCCGTAGGATTATTTTGCTATATAACAAATGCTGCAAGGATTGTTTGGATGCTGGAAGACCTGGCTAAATCCGTTTGAAGTCAGCTGCTTCAGTTTGAACATCTGTCCATTCTCTCCTGCATGGACGCCGTGCTGCACCAAGACCACCGGGTGAGAAGTCTAGGCACCTGGCTTCGTTACTAGCTATGTGACCTTAGGCCCGCTGATGCATCTGTGAAATGACAGGCTTAGACTAGTAAGTGGCACTTAGCCTGGACCCTAAGATGTGTAGGGACCTACGAAATACTTTCGATCTGCATTAATGACTAGAAATTGCAATGTACCTGTGATGTGGTCTTGGGCTACAGACAGCAAAAAGTTTCTTTGCTTTTGGCTGAATGAGGTCAAGCTGTGCAGTAGTGATCACACTGTTGAGTGGTTGTCAGGGACATCATGTCCAGAATGCACCTGGTGGGCCAGACCTTTGTCGTCTGTTGGATTATTATGCTTATCTGAATTATAATGCTGTTACGATTGCTACTGTTAATGGTAATGGCATCCTTCCTAGTTATCGCTGAGGCATCTTGGAGCTTTTTTTTCTATTTCTAGGTGGGGGAGAGGAAGAGGAGGCTGCAGGGAGAAATTTCTTGAATAATGATGGCCAGGGCTAATCACGAAGCAGAAAAGCTTATCTCTAGCCAGATGGGTTGCCCCACACTCCTGTGTAGAGCCTTACATGGGGACTCCATGTTCCGGGAATGTTTCTTTCTCTCCCTCACCCCATTCTCTGGACACTTAAGCCTTTAATCTGCCAGGTAACAGTGGCTCCTTAAATAATTTGCCTGAATTTACTCTGTATATACTAGCCAAAGCAAGCTATCTAATAGGAAGGCCAACAAGTCAGAAATCTTCTCTGGGGTCAGGTTGTCTGCAGAGATAGCTTACAGTGCTGTATAAAAGTGTGTCGCAATAAATGGTATGAGTGTAATTCGGATCGTCGGTCAAAGCTAGTTAATTTCCAAATTATCTGGGCGGAATTTTGGTATTTAAAGGGGGCTAGTCTGCAGCAGCCTTGAACTGATGGAGCACAAGTGATCTTCCCACCTCAGCCTCCTGAGCAGCTGGGCCTACAGGCACATGCCACCACACCTGACTGGTTTTTACAGATGAGAAAAATGAGGCTCTGTGTGGTGTATTAACTTGCTTCAAATTCTTTATCATAGATAACTATCTAGTTCTGCAGAGCTAGAACTTGAACTTAGATCTCTGAATTCTAAAACCTGTGCTCCTAACTCATAATCACTAGCACTTCCTTGCCAAAGCTTTTCTCGGATACACTTTTTAATCTGCTACCCAAACTCTACTCCACAAGTCTACCTGATTCTCTTCTTTTGGAAGCATATACGGCCTTCAACTTTTAGGAAGGAATGGTAGGATCTATGGATTGAGTAGATGGAAGTGGTTTTGAAAGAACAAAGAGAATCTGAGGCAGAGAATGGATAGAAAATTATCGGAGTTGCTAAGGGATGTTGAAAGTCCACTGCTCTTCTTGGGTTAGAAAGCAGTGTGTTCAATGTTCAGTTGTAGAATACCTTCAGCAATTCACCTCCCGCACTGTGACCTTGTTAAGGTGTTTGTATTAATTCTGGTTGAGGACTTTGCATTGACTTTGATCTTTGTACCATCTCCGGTCACATTTTGAACAGTCTGCCCTGGAATAACTGCCTAATACTTGTAATTTCTACTTTTTTTTTTAAATAGAAAATTTATTTCAAATTATTAGAGGGGTACAAATATTGTTGGTCACAAGGATCACTTTAATAATGCTTGAGTTATTATTATAAGAGTGCCCTTCATCCAGATAGTGTTCACAGTACCTGTTAGGTAGGTTTTTGCCCATCTCCTTTGCCACTGTAATTTCTACTTTTTGAATGACCTCTCTTTCTTCCCCCCCTCTCTCCTTAAACATATCACAGAAGAGAAAGAATAAGAACAGAAGCTGGAATGTCTCTACTTATGAGAAGCATGTGCTTCATGTCATCTTAGTCTTTTGAAATGTAGATTTCATTTTTTTTTTTTTAAGTAAAACATTTCTGAAGTCTTCAGGTTGGGAATTGATGGAGATACTTTGGATCTTGTGCTTAACAAATAGCCTTAGGACTCCTTAGCAGCCAAAAAGTTTTATAGACATTTCAGGAAGGTTTCTGGAAAGCATTTCCTCATATGTATGACATACAGCAGAATTTTGAAACAAATTTAAATAAAAATGTTTTAAAACTGATTCGGCTCGGCGCCTGTGGCTCAATAGGCTAAGGCGCCAGCCATGTACACCTCGGCTGGTGGGTTCGAATCCAGCCCGGCCCGCCAAACAACAATGACGGCTGCAACCAAAAAATGGCCGGGCGTTGTGGCGGCCGCCTGTAGTCCCAGCTACTTGGGAGGCGGAGGCAGGAGACTCGCTTGAGCCCAGGAATTGGAGGTTGCTGTGAGCTGTGATGCTACAGCACTCTATCCAGGGTGACAGCTTGAGGCTC
>CAUYRH010010060.1:0-11017 GCA_963574655.1 Perodicticus potto
GGCGCCTGTAGTCCCAGCTACTCGGGAGGCGGAGGCAGGAGACTCGCTTGAGCCCAGGAATTGGAGGTTGCTGTGAGCTGTGATGCCACGGCTCTCTATCCAGGGTGACAGCTTGAGGCTCTGTCTCAAAAAAAAAAAAAATATTTTAACTGCCATCCCATAAGCATAGGATAAAGTAGAATTGCTATGCCTACAAATTCAGAATCTGTACTTTGTTGGACATCTAAAACTTCCTCTTACAGGGTGGTGCCTGTGGCTCAGCGAGTAGGGCACCAGCCCCATATACCGAAGGTGGCGGGTTCAAACCTAGCCTCGGCCGAACTGCAGAACAAAAAAATAGCCGGGTGTTGTGGCGGGCGCCTGTAGTCCCAGCTACTTGGGAGGCTGAGACAAGAGAATCGCCTAAGCCCAGGAGTTGGAGGTTGCTGTGAACTGTGTGACGCCACAGCACTCTACTGAGGGTGATAAGGTGAGACTCTTGTCTCTACAAAAAAAGAGACAACTTATGGATGCTTGCCTTCCTTTGGTTCCATGTCCCATTTTCCTTGATCCTAAATAACACAAACATGGTCATCTTTGCATGATGATCATAATACTGTTTGTTTATGACATTTGTTGTTTAAAAAATTATCTTTGCCAAAACATGGTAGATATTTCCATTATCCCAAAAATACTAGATTTTTAATAGCCTTTTTTTTTTTGTAGAGACAGAGTCTCACTTTATCGCCCTCGGTAGAGTGCCGTGGCATCACACAGCTCACAGCAACCTCCAACTCCTGGGCTTAGGCGATTCTCTTGCCTCAGTCTCCCGAGTAGCTGGGACAACAAAGAAAATATATTTTTATTGTGATAAAGTATGCTTTGCATAAAAGTTACCATCATAACCATTTTTAAGTGTACAATACTATCAAGTACGTTCATGTTGTTGTACAATAAATCTGCAGAACTCTTCATCTTATAAAACTAAGACTTAGACCCATTAAACAACTCCCCACTCCTGCCCTTTCAGCCCCTGGCAACCACCATTTGACTCTCTCTGAATTTGCCTACTCTAGGTCCCTTTTAAGTGGGATTAATAGTCATATTTTTAAAATTAACTTTCCTAATAGTATGATATCTTCTTATAATAAAATATGTAATTTGGTCATACTTTATATAGTTTGGTGAAAAGAAAAACAGAAGGCAAAACTCCTTGAGTCTTTTTTTCTCCTCTAAAACTGAGTATGGCTATATCTACATATAAACCCCAAGCCTTTTTTCCCCCAGAATTCACTCCCACCTGTATCATGCTTGCATTCTGAACTTTATTGGTATCTTCAATCTATGCAATAGGGATATCCCTCTGCTCAGATGTAAGTGTACTTAGGGGCATAAATTTCCCTTAATCCTTTAAATTCACTTGTATCTATTTAGGCTTACAGTTAACAGTGAATTTTTTTTTTGTATCTAAGGCTCTTTTGCAAGCTAGGCTCTTTGGGTACTAACATGGAAGCTTTATATCTATGCTTTATGTTGAAATGTTGCCTCTTCATGAAGTAGCAATGAAAATAATTTTATGGTTGGGGGTCACCACAACATGAGGAACTGTATTAAAGGGTCATGGCATTAGGAAGGTTGAGAACCACTGTTCTAGAGGAATATTAAACTTTTAGAATACAAGATGGGAAACTAGAAATTAGGATTTGTCTAAGATGTTAAAAGATGCCTTGGTAGGAAGTACTTAAAATTATTTTGAGTCAAGTAGATAACTGTATAAATTCTTGTTGGTCTGATTTTATAATAGTCAAGATAGGCTAAACATTCACTTCGTTAAGACCATGCATGTGTCCCTAAACCTAGTTCTTTCCCTAGGTCTGCTTTTATAAATGGTGATAAACCAGATCTGAAAAGAAAAGCAGGGGGAAAAGTATTGTTGTAAAAAAGTAAAATATGGGCGGTGCCTGTGGCTCAGAGTAGAGCGCCAGCCCCATATACCGAGGATGGGTTCAAGCCCGACTCTGGCCAAAACTTTAAAAAAAAAGTAAAATAGATACATAAATTTGTGAGGATTTTTGTGCTTTAGTTGGGGGATGGAGGTGTTTGTTTGTTGTTTGTTTTTGAGACAGAGTCTCTGTTGTCCAAGTCCAGCTCATGGCAACCTCAAACTCCTGGGTTCAAGCGACCCTCCTGCCTCGGCCTCCCCAGTAAGCTGAGACTGTAGGCACCCATCTATTCTATTACTATAGTACCCAGCTACTTTTTCTATTTTTAGTTGAGATGGGGTCTTACTTTTCCCTCAGGCTGGCCTTGAACTCTTGAGCTCACGGGATCCTCCTGCCTTGGCCTCCCAAAGTGCTAGAATTACAGGCATGAGCCACCAGGCCTGGCCATGACTTTCAGTTTTTTTAATTATGTTAAGTTTTAATGAAAAGGATCTGTTGACTGAGCTTATCTGAATTTTTTTCCTTTCCCTAATATGTAAGGCTTAATTTATTGTTACCATAATATTTATGCATTATAATGTGACTGTTATATCTAAAAGTTGCTTTTGCCTTGAACCAAGTGTGGTAGTGGCCTTGTTTATCAAGCATACATGTTTTTAATATATAGCAGTAAAAACAAAATAACATTTCCAATTTTGGTTTATAAATGTGGTGCCTATATATAATGAACATGTAGGTATGTGGTAATTTGGCCCGTTTTGCTGTTCTGTGTTTGTATGCTGTGAGAAGTGAGATTGTTTTGTGGGGAAGGGCAGTATTTGAGCCACTACTGAGATAACCAATATGGAGCAGTGTGAGAAATGTAATTTTAAATACTTTTGGTTTAAATTGCTCTTCCTTGTAACAAAATGTGAAATATTTTGGCTGAAGTGGAGGCTGTTAAATAACTTTCAAAGAGCTAGTTCAGTTCTATTTATGGAATAGAAATATGTGTTCTGATGTCTTAGAAAAGTCTTACATTTTGACCAGGCACAGTAGCTCACACCTACAATCCTAGCACTCTGAGAAACCGGGGTGGGTGGATCTCCTAAGCTCCGGAGTTCAAGACCAACCTGAGCAAGAGCAAGACCCTGTCTCTACTAAAATTTAAAAAACTGGCTCAGTGCCTGTAGCACAGTGGTTATGTCGCCAGCCACGTGCGCCGAGGCTGGCAGGTTCGAGCCCGGCCCAGGCCAGCTAAACAACAATGACAACTGCAACAAAAAAATTAGCCGGGTGTTGTGGCGGGTGCCTGTAGTCCCAGCTACTTGGGAGGCTGAGGCAGGAGAATCACTTAAGCCCAACAGTTAGAGGTTGCTGTGAACTGTGATGCCACAGCACTCTACCAAGGGTGACATAGTGAGACTCTGCCTCAAAAAAGAAAAAAAAAAAAAAAAAGAAAGAAAAGAAAAACTGAAGCAAGAGGATCTCTTGAGCCCAAGAGTTTGAGTTTGCTGTGAGCTATAATGTGAGGGCACTCTACCCAGGGCAACAGAGTGAGACTGTATCAAAAAAAGTGTCTTACACTTTAATAATATTAATTAAAGTCTCTTCTTTCTACAGAAATAGGAAGGTTGTTGATTATTCACAGTTTCAAGAATCTGATGATGCAGGTAAGTTTTGTGGTTTTAACAAACTGTAAGTTGGACTGACTAGTGGAGGTTCGCCAGCATCTATCTTTTTATCATACATCGGGAATAAGTTTTTTTTTGTAAAATATTTATCCAAATTATGTTAATGAGCTGTGTAACCAAAGCAAAAGTTGAACTTACGTGGAGTTTTAATTTTTCCTTAATAAATAGATAATAAACACTTCAGTAAATTTTTTCTAACCTGGTTTTAAATGTTCATTGAGTTTGATACAGTGTTTACTACTTAAAATAGCTCCTGCTATTATCACAATAAAACTTGTACCTTGTATTACTGAGTATTTGAGGGTTTTGCATTAAAAAACAAGGAAGATGAGAGTCTTATTTTGTGAAACAACTTTGATTTGTGAACTGATTGATCATAGGATGAGTGGTATATGTTGAATCATAACCATGAAGTGTTGCTTAGAGTTGGCTCCTAATCTTACTATTTTCCAAATACATTTACTATTCTTTTTTTCTTGCTAATTTGACTTTATAAAGATAATATGTGCCTTGGGAAAAATTAATAAAATGCAGAAAGATATAAAGAAGAGTAAAAAAAGTAATATATAATCTTCCCTCCCAAAGATAAAACTAACATTTATTAAATCCTTGCCGCATGCTAACAATTGTTCTAAATGTTTGTATTTGATATTTATTTCTTAGAAGAATACTGTTAATGTAGGGTATATTATTATTCTCATTTTACAATTAAGAAACTGAGACAGATTACGCTCAAACTCCCTTAGCCAGCAAATAGCTTTTACCTTTTGTTCATTCTTAGTTTTTTATCTTTTATTTCCTTTTAAAAATATAGTTGAGGTCTTGCTATGATTGGGATTCTGTTCCCATAGGTTCCCTTTTTAAGAATATCTTTCTTGCGTAATTATGTTACTAAAAGTTACTTGGGACTGGCATGCCTGTAATCCTAGCACTCTGGGAGGCTGAGGCAGGTGGATTGCTTGAGCTCAGGAGTTCAAAACCAGTCTGAGCAAAAAAGTGAGAGCCCATCTTACTAAAAATAGAAAAACTGAGGCAAGAGGATCACTTGAGCCGAGGAATTGGAGGTTGCTGTGAGCTCTGACACCACGGTACTCTACCGAGGGCAGAAAAGTGAGACTCTGTCTAAAATATATGTATATGTGTATATTAAAAATTACTTGAAAATTCCTATTAATGATATAATGTTACATAATGGAATTTATAACATATCCAACCATTTAATGATTGCTGAAGCTCCAGACTACTTTGAGCTTCTCACCATACACACACACAGAGTAAACACTTTTGTAAATAATTGACTATTTAGGTAAGGTCATTTTCTTTAGTTTTAGAGGGTTTTTGAAATTGAAATCATTTTCTTCAAGGGCTGGAGTGTGTTCTATTTAATACTTTAGTTTAAAAATAATTGGTAGGCTCGGTGTCTGTAGCTTAAGCAGCTAAGGTGCCAGCCGTATACACCAGAGCTGGTGAGTTCAAATCCGGCCTGGGCCTGCCAAACAACGACCACTACAACCAAAAAAATAGCTGGGCATTGTGGCGGACACCTGTAGTCCCAGCTGCTTGGCAGGCTGAGGCAAGAGAATCACTTAAGCCCAGGAGTTGGAGGTTGCTGTGAGCTGTGATGCCATGGCACTCTACCCAGGGCAATAGCTTGAGGCTCTGTCTCAAAAAAATAAATACATAAATAAAATAAAAGTAATTGGTAACAATAAATGTGTAGAATTATAGGTTCTTTATCTTCTAAAATGCTTATAACTATTACTATAACAATTTTCAAATATGAATATGCAGAAATATGAAGAGATCTTTTATCAGTCAAAATGGTAGGATATAAAATGATAAGAGATATTTAGGTTTGGCGACCATCACTCAGTGGTTAGGGCGCCTGCTACATACACCAGAGCTGGCAGGTTCAAACCCGGCCTGGGCCTGCTAAACAACAATGACAACTGCAACAAAAAAATAGCCAGGCATTGTGTTAGGCACCTGTAGTCCCAGCTGCTTGGGAGGCTGAGGCAAGAGAATCACGTAACCCCAAGAATTAGAGGTTGCTGTGAGCTATGACTTCACAGCACTCTACCAAGCGCGACATAATGAGACTCTGTCTCAAAAAGAAAGAGATATTTAGCTATGGGTATATGAACTACATATATGTGATGCAAAAATGAAATTAAGGTAATAGGACTGGGATGGAAAAGAATTTAATTTTTTAAAAAATCAAAGAAATTAGTTAGGGACTCAGCGCCTATAGCTCAAGCAGCTAAGGCACCAGCCACATATACCAGAGCTGGCGGGTTTGAATCCAGCCCAGGCACACCAAACAACAATGACAACTACAATAAAAGAATAGCCGGGCGTTGTGGCGAGCACCTGTAGTCCCAGCTACTTGGGAGGCTGAGGCAAGAGAATTGCTTAAGCCCAAGAGTTTGAGGTTGCTGTGAGCTGTGATGCCATGGCACTTTACCCAGGGCAACGGCTTGAGACTGTCTCAAAAAAAAAAAAAAAAGAAAAGAAAAGAAAAAGAAGGTAGTTGGAAATTCCTGCCCCAATTGCCACTTAAAAACAGCATGAGACACCGGACGCAGTAGCTCATGCCTATAATCCCAGCACTTGGGAGGCTGAGGCAGGCAGATTTCCTGTGCCCACAGGTTTGAGACCAACCTGAGCCAGAGACCCTGTCTCTAAAAAACAGCAGGGTGTTGTGACAGGGGCCTATAGTCCCAGCTACTTGGGAGGCTGAGGCATGAGGATCATTTGAACCCAAGCATTTGAGGTTGCTGAGCTAAGAGGCCAAGGCACCCTACCAATGGTGACCAAGTGAGACTTTGTCTCAAAAAAAAAAACCAAATAGCATGAGAGATAATCATGTCAGTAAATACAGTGGTATATAGTAAATACATTTTGACAAGTTAAAAGTATAGTTAATTGAATTTAAAAATATTCTGTTTAGATGAAGATTATGGAAGAGATTCGGGCCCTCCCGCTAAGAAAATTCGATCGTCTCCCCGAGAAGCTAAAAATAAGAGGCGATCTGGGAAGAATTCACAAGAAGATAGGTAAGTGGCATTGTCTTTCTGTTCCTGCTTACACCACTCTGAGATGAGGTCAGCCTCTGGTCTCTGAGTTAGTGGAATCGTCATATACTTTTCCAGAAAATATTGAGGGTCCACTTAATGTTTCACCTATTTCATATTATCTCAGGCTGTACTTAAGTATGTAATTTGTTACGTAAGATTAGTTTTGATACTTTTATTATCATGATAACAGTATAAGTCATGTGTCCCATTCAGTCACATATCAATAGGAGAATTACAACTAAAGCTTATAGAATCTTTAAGTTGTATAGCCTACAGAGTTTTACTGTATCATGATCAATTTTCCTTTGTTTCTTTTCCCTTAATTTTACAAACTTCCTGTGAGTAATAATTTTACCTCTAATTTACCTCATAATACCAGGATATTGTAACTTTTACATCTTGTTTTTAAAGGTATACACACATATTCTCACATTCAGTGTAGGGTAAGTTAAGACCTCCTTAGTGATGATGATGATAATGGCTATCATTTATGAATGTTATGTGCCAATCTCTCTTACTTGTTTTACAAATAATATCATTTAATTCTCACAATTTATCTATTAGGGTAAATATTATTAACTTAGGAAAATTCAGTGATTTAACCAAGGGTTCGTTCATTTACCCAGCAAATGAACAAACAGGTTTTGAGTTTTGAAATGATGTCTGTTAGACTCCAAAGTCCATTGTTTTAATTTAATTTAATTTTTTAATTTAATTTTGAGACAAGATCTTGCTGTGTACCCCAGGCTGGTCTTGAACTCCTGAATTCAAACAATCCTCCTGCCTCAGCCTCCCAAGTAGCTGGGATTACAGATGTGCACCACTGTGCCCAACTCCCAAACTCCATTTTTTAAACATTAAGCTACACCACTTCCAAATAATACTATTATGAAAGAGCAGTCCGAAGAAATGAAGTGATATTTCTCACTAGTTCTTCTAAGACCTTTGGAGCACTAAAATCACTGTTATCACTATTAAACATGCATTTACCTAGTGGTTTTCTTTATTTCTCAGGGCATTTGTTTTAGATAGAGTCTCATTCTGTTGCCCAAGCTAGAGTACCATGGCATCAGCCTAGCTCCCAGCAACCTCAAACTCCTGGGTTCTAGCGGTCTTCCTGCCTCAGCCTCCCAAGCTGGGACTACTAGTAGAAACAGGGTTTCACTCTTGCTCAGGCTGCTCTTGAACTCCTGAGCGCAAGTTATCCTCCATCTTGGCTTCCCAGAGTGCCAGGATTACAGGTGTGAGCCATCATGCCCAGCTACCTAGTGTTTTTTGTTTGCTTATATTGCTAACCTCTAATATTTGCTTTGCTGGAGAATTTTAGAAGCATACTTTTGAGGAAAAATAATACAAAATTATGCAAAAATAATACAAAATAATACAAAAATAATTGGGAAGTAAGTCTTCTAAAGTTTCATAGTATATCCCTAAAACAGTTTTATATAGCAGCACCAGTACAGAACTATTGTTCATTACATTCCATTATTTTATTTCTCCTGGGAATAAGCTGCTTCATGGACTTTCTTTTTTAATATGCCTCATCAATGTCTAGCCTAAATCTTTTGATTTTATTTTTCTAAGTATCAAGAATGATTAAGATAGGGGCACCTGTAGCTACTGGTTAGGGTGCCAGCCACATATACTGGGGCTAGTGGGTTTGAACCTGGCCTGGGCTTGCTAAATAAACAACAAAAAAAAATAGCTGGGTGTTGTGGCAGGTGCCTGTAGTCCCAGCTACTAGGGAGACTAAGGCAAGAGAATTGCTTGAGCCCAGGAGTTTGAGGTTGCTGTGAGCTATGACACTACGGCACTCTACCCAGGGCAACAGCTTGAGGTTCTGTCTCCAAAAAAAGAAAAAGAAAAATTAGCTGGGCATTGCAGCAGGCACCTGTAGTCCCATCTACTTGGGAAGCTGAGGCAGAAGGGTTATTGTGAGCTAGGCCAAAGCCAGGGCCTCTAGCCTGGACAAGAAAGTGAGATTCTGGGCTCGGCACCTGTGGCTCAACGGGCACTAGCCACGTACACCTGAGCTTGCAGATTCAAATCCAGCCCAGGCCCGCCAAACAACAATGACGGCTGCAACCAAAAAATGGCCTGGCTTTGTGGCGGGCACCTATAGTCCCAGCTACTTGGGAGGCAGAGGCAAGAGACTTGCTTGAGCCCAGGAATTGGAGGTTGCTGTGAGCTGTGATGCCACAGCACTCTATCCAAGGTGACAGCTTGAGGCTCTGTCTCCAAAAAAAAAAAAAAGAAAGTGAGATTCTGTCTTGAAAAAAGGAAGGGGCTGGGGGCCAGCTAGCACTCTTGAGAGGCTGAGGCTAAGGATTGCCTGAGCTCAAGAATTTGAGAACAGCCTAAATAGGAGCGAGGCCCATCTCTACTAAAGATGTAAAAACTAGCCAGGCATTGTGACCTGTGCCTGTAGTCCCAGCAACTCAGAAGGCTGAGAGAAGAGGATCACTTGAGCCCAAGAGTTTGAGGTTGCTGTGAGCTGTGACAGCACCGCACTCTAACCAGAGTGAGACTGTCTCAAAAAAAGTCCACTTTTCATTGAATAAAGCTTCTTCTTAGCCGAATGATCTTAACTCATTTTTATTTTCTCCGTGGTACAAAACAGGCCTATCAATGTTTTTCATGCAAAGAAATATTTGAAACAAAAATTATTAAAAGATAATTAAATCGACTTATTTTGATTTTGTTTTAAATTTTTTTTTTTTTTTTTTTGAGACAGAGCCTCAAGCTGTCACCCTGGATAGAGTGCTGTGGCATCCACAGCTCACAGCAACCTCCAATTCCTGGGCTCAAGCGAGTCTCTTGCCTCCACCTCCCAAGTAGCTGGGTAGTTGGGACTACAGGCGGCCGCCACAAAGCCGGGCCTTTTTTTGGTTGCAGCCACCATTGTGGTTTGGCGGACCCGGGCTGGATTCGAACCCGCCAGCTCAGGTGTACGCGGCTGGCGCCTTAGCCCGTTGAGCCACAGGCGCTGAGCCTAATTTTAGGTATTTTAGGTGTTGTTTGTATTTATGTCTAGTGATAGTGATATTTATTTGCCTAATTTGTCACGTCAACACATTGTTAATTTATTTTCAGCATTTTTACGTTCTATTTCTGTTCATAGAGGAGTTTTTTGGGGTTTTGAGACAGAGTCCACTCTGTTGCTTGGGCTAGAGTGCCATGGCATCAAGCCTAGCTGACAGACCTCAATGTCCTGGCTTCAAGTGATGCTCCTGCCTCAGCCTCCTGAGTAACTAAGACTACAGGTGCCACAATGCCTGGCTAATTTTTTTTTTTTCTATTTTTAGTGAAGATGCAATGTCGCTCTTACTCAGGCGTGAACCCCTGTGCGCAAGTAGTCCTCCTACCTCAGCCTCTCAGAATACTAGGGTTTTAAAGATTTTTTTTTTTTTTTTTCAAGACAGGGTCTTGAAAAGTCACACAGGCCTAGAGTGCACGGTGTGATCACAGCTTACTGAAGCCTCAAATACCTGGCTCAAGCAATCCTGCCTCAACCTCCTGAGTACCTGGGGCTACTGGTGTGCCACCATGCCTAGTTAATTTTTTTATTTTTTGTTGAGATGGGGTTGGAGAGTGTATCACTATTTTCCCCAGGCTGGTCTCAAATTCCTGTACTCAAGTGATTTTCCTGCCATAGCTCCCCAAAGTTCTGGGATTAAAGGCATTAGCCACTACATCTGGCCCACCCTTCTTGTCTTTTATATACTTCACATAATGTCCATGTTGTAATATGTGACAGTATTTTCCTCTTTTATAAGGCTGAATAATAACTCACGCTTGTATATATGTGTGTTTGTGTGTGTGTATATATATGTATATACATTTCTTTGCATGAAAAACATTAATAGGCCTGCCTTGTACCATGGAGAAAATAAAAGTGAGCTCAAGATCACTGAGCTGGCTCAGTGCCTATAGCTCAGCGGCTAGGGCCCCAGCCACATATACTGGAGCTGGTGGGTTCAAACACAGCCTGGGTCTGCCAAACAACAATGACAACTACAACCAAAAAAAGAAAAAATAGCCAGGCATTGTGGCGGGCGCCTGTAGTCCCAACTACTTGGGAGGCTGAGACAAGAATTGCTTAAGCCCAAGAGTTTGAGTTCGCTGTGAGCTGTGATGCCGTGGCACTCTACCAAGGGTGACATAGTGAAACTCTGTCTCAAAAAAAAAAAAAAAGATCACTCAGCTAAGTAAGAAGTGAAGAAACTTTATTCAATGAAAAGTGTTTTCTTAAAATATATATATACACACACAAAAACAAACAAAATTTTTTTTTTTTTTTTTTTTGAGACAGAGCCTCAAGCTGTCACCCTGGAGAGAGTGCCCT
>CAUYRH010010065.1:0-37559 GCA_963574655.1 Perodicticus potto
GGCATGGTACTGGCACAAAAATAGAGACATAGACATTTGGAATCGAATAGAAAACCAGGAAATGAAACTAACGTCTTACAACCACCTAATCTTCGAGAAACCAATCAAGAACATACCTTGGGGGAAAGACTCCCTATTTAATAAATGGTGCTGGGATAACTGGATATCTGCATGTAAAAGACTGACACTGGACCCTCACCTTTCTCCACTCACAAAAATTGATTCAAGTTGGATAAAGGACTTAAACTTAAGGCATGACACAATAAAAATCCTGAAAGAAAGCATAGGAAAAACACTGGAAGATATCAGCCTGGGGAAAGACTTCATGAAGAAGACTGCCATGGCAATTGCAACAACAACAAAAATAAACAAAGGGGACTTAATTAAACTCAAAAGCTTCTGTACAGCTAAGGAGACAACAACCAAAGCAAATAGACAACCTACCCAATGGGAAAGGATATTTGCATATTTTGAATCAGACAGAAGCTTGATAACTAGGATCTATAGAGAACTCAAATTTAATCCACATGAAAAAAGCCAACAATCCCATATATCAATGGGCAAGAGACATGAATAGAACCTTCTCTAAAGAAGACAGACGAATGGCTAACAAACATATGCAAAAATGCTCATCATCCTTAAATATTAGAGAAATACAAATCAAAACCACCCTGAGATACCATCTAACTCCAGTGAGAATGGTGCACATCACAAAAATCTCAAAACTGCAGATGCTGGCGTGGATGTGGAGAGAAGGGAACACGTTTATGCTGCAAACTGATACAACCTTTTTGGAAGGAAGTATGGAGAACTCTCAAAGAACTCAAGCTAGACCTCCCATTTGATCCTGCAATCCCATTACTGGGCATCTACCCAGAAGGAAAAAATCCTTTTATCATAAGTACACTTGCATTAGGCTGTTTATTGCAGCTCAATTTACAATCGCCAAAATGTGGAAACAGCCTAAATGCCCACCAAACCAGGAATGGATTAATAAACTGTGGTATATGTACACTATGGAATACTATTCAGCCATTAAAAAAGATGGAGACTTTACAGCCTTTGTATTAACCTGGATGGAAGTAGAACACATTATTCTTAGCAAAGCATCACAAGAATGGAGAAGCATGAATCACATGTACTCTAGTTTGATATGAGGACAATTAATGACAATTAATGACACAGTGGGGGTGAGGGAAGGGGAGAGCAGAGAGAGAAAGAATGAGGGAGGGGGGAAAGGAAGAGCAGAGAGAGGGAAGGATCGAGGGGGGTGGGGTCTTGGTGTGTGCCACACCTTTTGGGGGCAAAACATGATTGTAAGAGGGAATTTACCCAACAAATGCAATTGTAACATGGTTTCTTGTACCCTCAATGAATCCCCAACAATAAAAAGAAAAAAAAAAAGATAAGGACTAGAAACAAAAACCTCATAAAGAATGAATGAAGATAAATACATTCAGAAAAGAAATCAGACAATTGCTGCATTGAAATATTAAGCAATAATAATAATAATAATGCAAAGAAAGTAACATTCACCTTGTCAGATAAGAGTATGTCTCTTATAGAATGCTTTGCCTCTGAGGCTCAGTATGGAGTCATCAGTGAACTTATTTTTTTTTCCTATTTATTTATTTATCTGATTTTGTTTTTTTTTTTTTTTTTGAGACAGAGTCTCACTTTGTCACCCTCAGCAGAATGCCGTGGCATCATAGTTCACAGCAACCTCAAACTGCTGGGCCCAAGGGATTCTCTTGCCTCACCCTCCTGAATAGCTGCAACTATAGGCCCTGACACAATGTCTGGCTATTTTTAGAGACCAGGTCTCGCTGTTGCTCAGGCTGGTCTTAAATCCCTGAGCTCAAGCGATCCACCCCCCTCAGCCTCCCAGTGGGGTAAGATTATAGGCGGGAGTCACTGAACCCAGCCCCATTTAGTAGAATTTACACGCACACACGTGCACACGTGCACACACATACAGTGAATTGAGAACTTGCATCATTTAAGTTCTACCTACATTTAAGTTCTACCCCAGTTCTACCTACCAGTAAAAGCCAGTTTCACCTTTTTGAGAGTTGACCTTGCTTTGGGGAAGTGGTGTTATTCAAAATTTTGACAGACACTTCAGAAAAAAATACAACATTTATATTTTGCTAAATTAATTTAAACCAACCTTGTCAACTATTACCAAACCCTTCAAAAGTTAATGTTGCCTGGAGTTTCTATTGCCAAAAGTTTGGAAATATAGAGTTAGAGATGGGAATAAGCAGCCAGAAATTGCTTTTGTAGAATACCCCCTAATTTTGTTTTGGAGTGAGACTAAGTATAGATAAGGACACTGAGAACGCGAGATATTTTGGACTCAAATATGGCCGTCATTATGCAGATAATATTCAGCTTTATTCAGCCACACATCTCCCTTTCCTTCAGCCAGATGGTGAAATGACTCATCTCTTCCAATGGCCAGCAAAACAAGGAAGACAGAAGAGGAGCTGCTATCATCTGGGTAAAAATGGATGATGTTTCAGAAGCAAGGGGAAATCTTCCTAGGCAATGATGACAGTACACTGATGGTGCTTGTTAATGCTTTATTCTCCTATTCCGATTCACAGCTTGAGTGTCTCATTGCTTCCAGGATTTCTGAGCACTGGGTCTGACCAGGAATTCTTTTTATCTTTGTTGTGTATATAAGCTGTAAATATTTTTGATCTTCACTTACTTTGGTAATTTCTTTTTGGGAAGACTAAAGATTACCCTTCATATATGTGATTTTTTAATTACTTTCCTTGAAAATCACCTAGCAATTTCCATGTGGAGTATACTCGAGTGGCTAGGATGAATGTCTAATTCCTTTAGGGGAAATAATAGGAAAAAATTATGGGTTGTTGCAGACAAAAATGAAGAGTAGAATAAAGAAAGATTTTTTTTTTGAGATAGAGTCTCACTTTGTCACCCTTGGTAGAGCGCTGTGGTGTCACAGCTCACAGCAACCTCCAACTCTTGGCTTAAGCAATCCTTTTGCCTCAGCCTCCTGAGTAGCTGGGACTACAGGCGCCTGCCACAACGCCTGGCTATTTTTTGTTGCAGTTTGCCTAGGGTCAGATTCGAACCCGCCACCCTGGGTATATGGGGCCAGTGCCCTACCCACTGAGCAATAGGCGCTGCCCTGGAAAGTTTTTTTTTTTTTATATATATTATTGTTTCTGTGGTTGTTATTAGGTGAGGTTATGCCTAGTCTGTGTGTAGGGGGTTTAAAATATGTAGTTACAGAATCTTGCTTCCTTCTGCAAAGAGCTGAAAAAATTATTGATTTCCAGGAAAGAGGACTAGTTTGTTACTAACCAGAACTTAGTTTCTAATATAAGAGAGTGGAAATAACTAGGCAATATTTGTTCTTAGCTATTCGTAGACTAATTATACTCTGGAACCTAACTACAATTCCATTTGCTAATAAAGCCATGAACCTGAGCTTCCCAAATTGTAGTTCTAGCCATCTTATTTCTCTATCCTAAAACATTTGATAGCTGCCCATTCACTTTAACATCTGGGAAAGTCTTTCCCTTGGGCACTCAGGGACAGTTCTACACAGTAGAGCCTAATTTCCTGATATCCTGTGGAGATTATTTATATAAACCTGTTCACACAATATCTAGTTGATTAGGATTCTACTATGAACCAGGTGATGCTGTTCTTATTACTCAAAATGCCTTTCTGTAGTGTAGTGAGAATCTCTATATTTGCCTGACTAACATGCATTTATCTTTTCTTAATAATATCTGGATTTTTTATTGAGGAAAAATCTCCTCCCATTGCAAACAATCTTGGTGGGCCTCTCAGTCAAGGTGTTCTCATCTCCGGTTGGTACAGGACAGTGGATACAGATTCAAGTAAACCCGTTAGATTCTGTTTCTCCCTCAACTTTGAATCTTGAGGAGCATAAGAACTAAAAATGGTTGGAGCTGCAGAAAGTAACGTTTCTAAAGATAGTAATGTTTATTGAAAGATACTGAGAATTAAAAAATATATATTGTGAATTACATCCTACTTTCTAGATACACAGAGTTCGTATCCCTTACAAACACCAAATTATTCAGCTTTTCTGTAATTCTATACGGCAAACCTTTATCCATCTATTACATTTACTATCTGCTTAAGTTAGAGACAATTTCTATTGTTTGTAAACAAGAAATACTGAGGGACCCTGTGGTAAGCAGAATAATGACTCCCCAAAGATGTCACCTTCTAACCCCCAGAACCTATGACTATGCCATGCTACACGGCAAGGAAGAGTTAAGGAATATGTTTTTGGACTAGAATGGAATTATGTTATATTCAATAAAAAATATGTTGACAAGGAAAAAGCCAAATCTTGGAAATTAAACACCATTCTTTCAAAGTACAAAAAAATTACAGATGTGTTTTCAACTTAAAGTTAAGGAAAATAAAATGTATTAAAAGGTGTGGGATTCAGGCAAAGCTATGCTAAAAGGGAACCATGAACCATTAAATGTTTGTATTAGAAAAAAAGACGTGTCAAATCAATTGTCAGAAAACAAAATAAAAATCCCACCTTCAGAAAATTAAAACAAACATGAAAGGGGAAATTACAGAAAAAGCAAGTAGAACAAAATAAATAATAAAGGGAGTAGAAATAAAAGTAGAAAGCAGAAAAATGAGCAAACCAATGAAACCAAAAACTAGTACTTTAAAAAGTCAATAAAATTGACAGTGCTCTTGCCAGAATTGTCAAGATAAAAAGAAAGATACGAAGAACTGGTAGGAATAAGAGTTATCACTGTATATTACAGATCCCCTAGACATTTAGTATACTAAAAAGATGTTACAAAGAATGCTATTTTAATAACTTTGACAACCTAGATAAAAGATACACTTCTCTGTCATTAAATTAAATTACTTAAAATGCAAAACTGTCCCAAGAAGAACTTAAAAACTTAAACAGCTCTGTACCAATGAAGAAAGTTGAATTCATAATCTAAGATCTTACCAGAAAGAAAACTCCATGCCTGGATTCTTCACTGAATTCTCTCCAATATTGAAGGCAGAACTCATACCAATTCAGCACAATTTTTTTTTTTTGAAAGTAGAAGAGGAAAGAATGCTTCTTAACTCATTTATGATGTCAGAATTACCTTAATACCAAAACCAAAAAATAAAACTATGGAGAAAAATACTCCGTGAAGATAAACATCCCCAATAAAGTATTATGAAGTCAAATCCAACAATATGTAAAAAGAATAATACACTATGATCAAATGGGTTTATCCTAGAAATGCAAGTTTGATTAAACACCTGAAAATCAGTCAATATAATTCACTGCATTAATAAAATAAAAAACAAAAGCAAAATATAATAAAAATAATTTTAAAGTCAAGACCATTTTATAATTTCAAACTTGTAGCAAACTGAGAATAGAAGGGTCTTTCCTTAAACTGATTGAGGGCATTTACAAAAAAATCTATGGATAAAATCAGTATAAATGGCAAACAGTCCCATTCTTTGTATCTATGATTAGGAACCAATGAGGTTAGGTACATTCCTACTAATTTAACCTGGTACTGGAGGTCTTAACTGATATAATATGTAAAGAAAAATAAAGTAAAACTATTGAAATTAAAACGGAAGAAGTAAAATTGTCCTCGTTTGGAGATGACATGATTGTATATATTAAGAAGCTCTATACAAACATGGTACTTGAACCATTACAGGAATTTGATATTTGCAGGATACAAAATCAATAGTTATAAATTAGATTTATATATAAACAATAAATAATCAGGAAATGAAAAGTTTAAAAACTCATTTGCAATAGAATTTAAAATATTATGGAGTAAAGTTAATGAAAACTGTACAAGACTTGTACATCAGAAACTAAAGAAAATTGCAAAAGGAACTTAAAAGCACTTAAGTAAATGAAGAGCTTTAACTATTTTTCTGAATTGGGACGCTCAGTATTGTTAACATGTCAGCCCTCCCCAGAGATCTGTATTCTTGGTGTCATTGCAAATAATTCTTACTGGCTTTTTATTTTTGAGGAAAATGAAAAGTTGATTTAAAAAATTTATATGGGCCTAATGTAGGAAATGAAATTATGCAAATACTGGAAGACAACATGGTTAAGTTACTCTTTAGCATCAGCGCTGAAAAAAGCTTTCTATCTAGGAGTCAAAATGCAGTAAAAATGTTTGCATCTCAAACACATCATAAATAGCCTCATCAGACAAATGACAAACTGTGAGAGAACATATAAGCAAAGATAAAGGACTTACCTATATCCCAGATATATCAAGAACTTTAAATGCAAAATAGAAGGGGAAATACCCCAATATCAAAGAGTATAGTCAGCATCTGGATCGTGGTTTCCAATGCCATTCTCCAACAAAAGAAGCCGGGGCTCCTTGGAAAGATGGCTGATTTTATGACTTGGGCAGACAATATACAAGATGTGCCTGGAGTATCTTGTAGTACAAGAAAGTACAGAAATGCTAAAAACACATATGCGCAAAACAAGCGAAAAATCTAAGACCCACATTGATGAGGATTTGTCAAAGGAGCAGAGGAGCCAGCTGACAGAGTTTGTCCTGGCCAAAGCTAAAACAATTTTAGCAACAAAACAAGTAAAGTGGTATCAGATGAAAGCCCAATGTATAAAATAAATATCGATGAGTCCATAAGGATATAAATAAGTGATTGAGTAAAGTAATAAAGGGTGAAGAAGAGACAAATCTCCTGCACAGAAATTCCAAATAGTTCATGTAGCCCTCAAGAAGATGGAGCGAAATTCTCTATCCCCAAAGCAGGGGCTGTGCATAGGCTCTCCCTCCAGAGAGTAAAGTATGAATAAAGCAGGAAAAAGACTAATTTCACAGTAGAGAAACCTGACAAACTCTACCTCAGCCAGGAACATCAATATTCATACATCATTTATTGGTAGAATGTACCCTTGGTATTATGTAAAAAAATGGCACTTCACCTGTGATGTCTCACCCCAGACTTAACCATGAGAAAAACATTAGACAATTCCCAGTAGTGTAGCATCCTGTGAAATACTTGGGCAGTGCTCCTTAGAACCATCAAGCTAATCCGTTAAAGTCCGAGTAAAGTCTGAGAAAATGCACAGCCAAAGGTAGCCTAAGGAGATATTCAGCTAAATATTATATTGTATCCTGGATATGATCCCAGAATAGAAGAAACACATTAGGTAGAAACCAATAAAATCTGGATAAACTGTGGACTTTAGTTAATAATAATGTATCAATATTGGCTCTGTTGTAAGCTAGGTACCATACAAACGTAGAATATTAATAATAGGAAAACTTTGTGTAAGGTACATGAGAACTCTCTACACTATCATCTTGAGTTTTTCTGTGAACTTAAAATTGTTCTAAAATATCATCTATTTTTAAAAATTTAACACAATAAGAAAATAGAGGAAAGAACATACAAAATCATTAGAAAAAAGGAGAATAGACAAAAACAGAAAAATCACAAAGAAAGTCTAAAAATGGCTCTCAATATATGAAAAGATATTCAATTTCACTCAGGCCTAGGGAAATGCAAATTAAAACATTTGTTTTGTCTTTCAGAACCTTTTTCTATTTTGGATACAGCGCCCCCTTTTGTTGATAATGTGCTCTTTCACTCCACTCCATCCCTGTGGTTCTGGTTAAACTGGTCATAAACCCCACTTGACAAGTGTTAAGCACCCAATTCTTATTAGTTAGTAAGTTGTTTGGCTTCTGACAAAACCCACACTTGAGAAAATCATTGATGACTTGAAGTTGAAACCTAACCCCTTCTGGGCTGGGCAATTGAAGAGCAGTGACTAGTCACTACAGTGGGCATTTGTGGAAGCAGCCCACTGTATGATCAGTATCTATCATATTGGCCACCACAGTGACATATTTGAGCTATTGTTAGATTTCTATTCCATTCCTATTTCTATTTCAACCATCAAGAAAACCCATTAAGAGATTCTCACACAGTTAGTCATAAGATTGAGAGTGTGCAGGGAAGAATATCTCACATTCGGCTCTTTTCAGCCGAATTCCTCTCTGCCCCAGGCTCTAAGAAGATGCTCATTTGTAGATGTTAGATGATTGGCCCTCTACCCAAGGGGGGATGGTAAAATCTAGCTGTCGAGATCAACCATTTCATGATTCTTTTATCCTTAGTAAACTGTGGATCCAAACTTTGTTTACAGACTTCCAATCCCAATATAGAAATTTCCAAATAGCCCAGCATTTGCAAGCAGGCTTAGGGAGAGGCTACAAATAATTGTCAATTTCTAGGAGCCCTGTGACTCTGATTAAACTAAACTACCCAGGAGACTGCAGGAAACATTAGAATGTGAATTTATTAACTTATAATGAAAAATAACTATCATGGGAGGTAGAAGGCTCATAATCAGTGAAGAGCTTATTCTCACCTGTAATCAAGGCTCACATGATTAGAAGGTTATGTGGTGAATTTAGAAATCTTAACAGGCATTAGATAAATGTTTCTTACCATCAAAACTGATGTGTCCATATCTTCTGACATAGGGACCAAGGTACTATAAATATAATACCCCAATTTCTTCTTGTCAAGAATCGGCTACATTGTTACTGTCAACATTAACCTCTTGTGTCTTTCCTTCCTGAGAGACACAAGAGGTTAGGGAAGGATACTAAACTGAACTCTGCAACTTGCTTTCTCTGGGTATCTTTGGCTGATACTTTGGAAATATCATCTTTTTTTTTTTTTTTTTGCAGTTTTTGGCGGGGGCTGGGTTTGAACCCGCCACCTCTGGCATAGGGGGCCGGCGCCCTACTCCATTGAGCCACAGGCACTGCTGTGGAAATATCATCTTTACATTATGGTTTTGAAAGCCTAGGAAGTTTTCTCTTTTGTAGGAGAATTTGCCAATCAAGTATCTGGTAATCGTGCTCATTTTTCAGCCGAAGTCTAATAAAGCAGTCTATTTCCTTCATTTTTAGGTCCTTGAGGTCCACCTGTGTGTATAATTCTCAACATACATGCCATCTAGCTTCTGGCAAGCAGAGCATTTTCAATTTGTTGCAATGTGGAGAAAAACTTGTAATAAACTTATGGATGATAACCTTAGAAATTTCTCTTTATATTATGAAATACAATAGATAGGTGCAAAAACATTGAGTTGCCAAGTTAAATTAATTATAAAAGATATCTCCATAAAATAATCCCAGCAGAAATTTGTTCTTAGCCTACATGGTATATAATACTTCTGGACCATTCATTGTGATTTCTGCGACTTAATTCATTTTAATATTGGATGCATTTTAATCTTAATAACTACATAGCAGTGATCAGCATCAGATGAAGATAAATACGTTTTTAGAATAAGTGACTAATGTTCTAAAATTCTTTTGGGGAAGAACATGGCCCATATTTTAGTGAAAAAATCGAACATAACTGTTACAATAACAAAGGAATTCTATTATCAGCTAGTCACTGTTCAGATGCAGATGTTTGCCCATTATTTTTCCTTTCTCAAACCTCTTATGTAGGAGGTAGTGATAAATGTCAATTATTTTTCAATTAAGCCAACCTTATAATTATGAAATATCACCAATTCACTGCAATTTTACATTTCAAATATTTAAAAAGTTAACTTTCTTTTTTCACATTGCTCCTATTTTAAAGCATTTTTTAAAAAGTTCACATTATGTTATTAATAGGTACATAAAAGAACTTATCTGCTAAAAGGATCCCAGGAAGGAAGACATCCTTCTACCTTGTTATCAATTCATGTTGACTGATAGTCTGGCTCTGGATAGGAACCAGGACTGGAGTGACAGTCATCCTCTAGGTGTGAATAAGAGGGCAACTGGGTCTGTATTTAAGTCAGTAACTCTTGAGCAGTCCCTGGGTGCAGAGGAAGAGGTGACTTGCTCAATTGCAGCAACAGAAGATCTGAAACTTTCATACAGACATTTATCCCAGCCTTAGCTGTGTCTTCCCCTCTCCATTTCCAGGCAAAGAGAGGGTGAGGCTCCCTGCCTCCCTGCTCACATCTCCTGAGATCTTTTTGTGATAGGGGTTTCCTCAGGTTTATCCTCAATGCTTGTCTTGACCTGATTTTATTTAAAACAAATAACAACTGTAGGAAATGCAAGAAGAAATAGGGTAGAGATATACTAAAAACAGAAACCCTTTAATCCACATCCCTTAGCGCAATATAGATGAAATGGGTAAAAATGTAGTAAGAATATATAATTACAACCCATAAGACAGTATTTATAGATATAGCAAACTGTGTATACTAGGGACTGTATCTTATTTTCAGGTACACAGGGAATATTCGTAAAAATTGACCATATCATAACTCAGACCACACAAATACACACACACATGCATCTCAATAAAGTCCAAAGAATAGAAATAATATGAATTGTACTTTTCTAACCATAAGGTAATAAAATTATAAATTAATAATAACATTTTAAATATCTAATTTTTTAATGATTATACTTTATTAAATAACTCTTGGGTCAAAGGAAAAATCAAAATGGCACATTTTTCACAGGAAAAATGAACTAAAATCACGCAATAACATATGTGAACACTTCTTGAAATTAAGTGAGAGAAACCTATTCTTCAGTTTTAAATTGTTAGTATATGTTAGAATTGTTCTAATGTGTCGATAATGCTGAATGTGTTTTTTCTTTTTCATATTTTTAACTGGGTTGTGCAATGTGTAACTTTTTTTATGTTTATAAAAATGTGACCTTAAAGACTTGTACTTTTCAAAGTACAAGAAAAAAATAAAATCGAACCTCACATATATGTACGTGACCCGTACATGAAAAGCAGTGTGAAGTGGAATCACATCCTTTCTAGAAATGGCTCTGAGTAGAGCCATCAAAATTCTGTCTGATTTTGTTTCTTACTCTTTTGCAAAGAGCCATAAATACAAGGGTAAGTCCTTCCTACTAATGGAAGGAAAGCAAAAGTAGCTCAGCCTTTAAGAAATAAACTTTTCTCCTTTGTTTTCCCCTTCAGTTCTCATTAGCCCCAAAGCAGTTCCTCTGAAGGATTCGTCTGTCTTCCTACTTCTGTATATTTAGTCTCCCACACCATGGTGCATTAGGCATGATTTTGTACAACACAAAGGATCCTAGCTCAGCAGGATCCTGGGAGTGGATTTGTGTATAACATGGCCAAGGGTTTGTTGTGTGAATTAGCCATGACTCGTAGTTGGGTAGGTACCAGGGAGGAATGGGTAGGAAGGCCGTGGGGGGATTTGGTGGAGCTCTATAAAGGCCAGGGCGGGTTCTGTGGTGGATGCTGGGGTTTGGCTGTCAGTGCCCATTCTTCCTTGATTGCTAGACTTATTGCCAGCTCACATGATTCAAATGGCACTAGCTGCAAATTCAAGCTCTAGAACTGGGTGTGTGGCAAATCAGTGGTTCCCCATTCAGGAGAGTGACTGTTAAGCCACAGTATATGACATTAGCCAGGACTATGAAAGTTCGATCTGAGAGTTTTGGCAGAACACGTTAAAGGACTCTCTCTCTTTGCCCTAAAGCTACTCTTCCTGGCATTCATCATATTTTCCAGCCCAGTACATTTCAATACAATTCTTACCTTTCAGAGAATCCCTCCACCCCACCCAGAGCCTGCCCCACTGAGGCAGACCTCAGAAAATCTGCTGCCTCCCTGTAGCAGTGGGAACAGGTATGCCAGCTGCATGCCTTCACCAGTCACCCAGACGTGTGAAGCTTTGGTAGGAAGTTACTAACTTAAGATAGGAAGCTGGGGACACTACTTAGTGAGGACAGCAACTTGGATGCATGGCTTTTGGGGGTGGCAGTGGTTACACCGTGAGTTCCTGGGCCTGGAATGGCCTTGGCACGGACAGCATTTGGGTTCTTGGCACCAGTGTAAAAATAGCCCTCAGGGTGGGTGGCAGTGACAGTAGCAGTGGTCAGTTTCTTTAGACCATTTGTCTTGGAAGCTTCGCTCTGCACAAGGTTCTCCAGCCTTTGTGATAGTTCTGTAGTCTGCAAAAGTAGTCTCTTAATGAACTCCTTTTCTGTTTAATCATCAGAGTCAGAGCAGGCAGTTACAACTGAGAACTCTTGACTACAATGTTGTAAAACTGGTAAACAGAGTTATTTTATTATTTCTATTTTTTCTTTTTTAATTATTTCTATTTTTAATATGAATTCACTAAAGTTACCTTGTATAAAGAAAATCAAGACTTTTTTATTAAATTCAAAATCTTAAAAGCTTATCTCACTACTTTAAAATAATGTGTTCATAACCTTTGATTGATGCTGCATCTTTTTTTTTTTTAAATTATGAGTAACCAGAGAGACACAGTCAGCAATGTCTGGGAAGATATGTATTTGCCTGTTTTTTTTTTTTATACATTAATGCATTTATGGGGTATAATGTTTGATTTTATATGCAATTTGGAATGCTTACATCAAACTGGTTAACATAGCCTTCACCTCACTTAATTTTTGTGTTAAGACATTTAAACTCTACATTTAATAGATTTGACATGTACCCTTGGAATATGCACCATACCTGTGGTCCCACTGGGTATTTGCCTGTTTTTATTAATATGTTGATTCTTTGAGTATTTTAATCCTGAACTGAACTTACAACTCCGGGTTCTTGCCTTTTGTTCTACTGAATAGAAACCCCCAAATCGCTGCATAGCTTTAAAATGAGACAAAAGTATTTGCCCCTTTCAAAAACATGGCATTTGAATAGACCCAGTGGCTTTTAGAAGCAAACAGCTCTTTTATTCAATCTAGAGACTTCATCTCCTCTCATCATAACTCTCATCAAGGCCTCTGCAGTCTCACTGAGATAGATGTTCAGGCAGAGTTCATTGGACCCGTTCTGGTTCAGTGGTGGACAAAATTAGCCTATATGCAGATAGCATCCTTCCCCATTTGCATGAAAAAAAGAAAGTCATTATGGGGCCTTTATTAGCACCACTAAAGATTTTGCCTCTCTGATTAAAAAGTTTAGTTCTTTAAAAGTCACTGAAAAAGAGTGAGAGACTCTAACTCCATTTTATTCCCCCCCCAATAAGTTACATTAGGGCCCATATTTAAAAGACTGCTAGAATGAGAACATCATAGCATGTTGGACTTGTAAGAGAGCTCAGAGATCCAATGGGGTAGCACTGTTGGTAAGAAATAGACGCTGGAAGTATCGCAGCTCTCCAAGGTTACTCAGCACAAAGTGGGGTGCCAGGCTGGAACCCAGCTCCCCTCACTTTGGGGCAGTTCTTTTCCAATTGTACTACACTACTTATGCCACTGTCCTGCCCCAGGGGCTGGGTCTGTTAAGACCTGTGGATCTACAGGCAACCGACTAAAGAACTATGAAGTTAGAAACCATGAAAAAGAGAGACAAGACACACAGAATAGAATTTTCAAAGGTGGGACCACCTACCGCTTGTGGGGTTCTGCTGGTGGCCCCGAGTGTCAGTTCTGTTCAGCTTTTATTGAAGGCTAATTTGCTCATTAGCCCAAAGAGTAAGTTGAGGAAGGGAACAAAGACGCCAGCATTTTCTCTGAGAGAGCGTATCAGCTCCTATTGTTTCTATAATCATTAACTTTAAAGGTCTGAGCAGCCTTGAGGAATCCAGAACCTGAGCCTCAAGTAGGGACAGCCTCCTGTCTGAGGTCACACACACAGATTCCTAGGGAGGTGTTAAACTCTGCTAGTTCACTGTGGAGTAAAATGCCACAGTTTTCCTCTCATCACCACCACAGAGGGTCTTTCTCTGGGATAAGAGATATAAGCCCTCCTGCCCATGTTTCAGGTCTGGAGCTATTCCCTTGATCTCTGCCCCAGACAAACACAAATCACAATGGGTATTGGCTTTGTCCGAACAGGAAACAGCCTAGTTAATGTATCTTTCCAGGCCTTGCCACAGCATCTTCTGTGGCCATTACTCCCCAGAGTGTACACAGACCCAACAGGGGTGTTGGTAAGCTGTATCCCCAGTAGGCCAGAGTTCTAGGGAAAAGCAGGACACTTGCTCAGATAAGAAATTTAGTAGTGGCTGGTTTAAAGGTAAACTCACTGACTTCCCTTTGTCCCAACTCACTTAGCTTACTTTTTTATTTTTACCTTTTTCTAGGGGTGTTTTCCCTTGCCAAGAATGGGGTTTTTGGTCCCATTCTGCCTGCAACTTCTTATTAGGAAAAGATCTTGCTGAAAATTCTCAAATGGGTTTGAGATCTTTGCCATTTCTACATAATAATATTTTTTTTCATTGGAACACAGATTGTGATCATTGCTCTTCAAGAAAGTATGCCAAGGTCACTGTACCATTTTTTGAGAGGGGGGCTGCATGTCTATAATAAGAGTGTAAGAGTAATATCGATACATCTCCATTGATAAAGCCATAATGGCGTTTCTTTTTTTTTTTCATTTTTCTTTTTTTAATGAGTATTTTTTTTATTTTTTCAAACTAAATGATGGTACAATTTCTAGGTTACATTGTTCTCACTTCCAGGGTAAAGGTTCCATTTGTAGAAGAGCCTCTCACCCAGGGCATAATGGTATTTCTCACTGAGGCAATAATTTTGCCTTAGCGAAGAAATTAAATGGGCTCCTTCTTTACATGGGGATTCTCTACAGAGACTTGATTTAAAACTTTGGAAAAAACTTTTGTCATCTACTTTCCAACTGCCAACTAAGAGACTTCAGTCCTAGGGCTCAGGATGGATGGACGAAGATTCCCTCCTTTATGCAAAGAACCTGAAGCAGTCTAGCTACTTATTATCCTGCCAATAGAATTGGAAGGAATAAGAAGTCTACCTGCCATTTCCATCTCATTGCAATTAAGAGGAGTATGGTACCACCCCAATTAAGAGGTATATCCAAGGTTACAATCCCTACAACTGTATGAAAGCATTCTATGATTTAAAAGAAATTTTATTTTAAGATTCTCTTATGTGTTCTGTGATGTTAGCACAGAAGAGAAAATGGGGCCAGAGAAATGAAGGCACAGGACAGTGACTGCAGTTCAGGTTCTGTGTGAGGAACCAATTCCTCAGGGTCCTTCCAGGCCAAGGTAGACCCAGCTCTAGGAATCTCACAGACATGGAAACCATCACCCTAGAAGAATATAAAGGTGTAACAACAGAAAGTATTCCACAGAAGGCAAAAACCCTGGGACCTAAACATGGTCAAAATACAGTCTTCACAGGGGCAAGGATGCTTTCTGGCTAAAATATGCTGAGAGTAGCTTCTTTTCATTTTGGCTTTTGGACATGAATTTGTAACTTTGGGAGACTATTCCGTTCTCTCAGGTGAGAGAATAATAAGTCTAAGAAAAGAAGAATGTTTGTTTTTAAAATTGTTTTCAAAAAGGAAGTCCGTGCTTTTCACACTATTTAATCTGTCATCGGTGTTACATTAGGAAGCAGCGGGGGTTTGACATGATCTTCTTAAGGCTGATAGACTTAAAAAGCAGGAAAAAGGGAAAGGAAGGTCTTCCACCCACATGGCAGAGCGTACTTAAGTTCTGCCGTGACATGTTTTACAGCATCTGGAGACAGGGTCCCAAATTGTCAACCTGTGTAGCTGTCTGGGCGACCTTGCCACACGTAGAAGTGACCTACGCAGGACGCTGTGTGGACGATGCTCATTGAGGAACTGGTTTCCCAGCAGAGCACGGGACCGTTTTCACCTTGACTCACATTTCATTTTGCTCACAGACTCAGTCCCCTTTGGTTTAGTTTCATTTCCTTCCGTTTTCATAATACCCGTGGCTGATTGAGTAACATGATTACCTTTCTTGGTAAAAAAAATATATAATTCCTTGAATATTATTCCTTCTTTTGCTTAACACTTGCAACACATATTTTTTTTTATTTTTACATATACATGTGTTTATTAGATTTCTACTTTTTGCCTTCACAGAATTTAAAAGGCTTAACATTTAATAACAATAACAATGCTTAAGAGATGGACTAGCCACAAAAACCAGGTAAAGAATGAACGAAGATAAATACATTCAGAAAAGAAAACAGACGATTACTGCATCGAAATATTAAGCAATATTAATAATAATAATGCCAAGAAAGTAACGTTCAGAGTGCTTTGACTCTAATGCTCAGTATGAAGTCATCAGTTAACTTCTTATTTTTTTTTTCCTTGCAACACGTATTTTTAGGTCAGATGTTGACCCCGTCATTCAGCTTGTGAAGTCCTGCTCTTCTTTAACCTAATGGTGACTTCCGCTCGGCGGTTCTCTGCATCTAGAAACCCTCTTACTGTCTCTCTTTTCCATCTCCTCCTTATTCTGCAAATTCATCTCTTCCGAGGAAACTTCCTTAGCCCGCAGATTATTTTGATGCCAATACCTTTCTCTGTATCCGAAGAGATTAGATGAGGTCCCTTGGGAAGAACGTACCACATGGAAACAGAAGAATTGGTTTGTGGGGGACGCGCAGAGGAAAGAATGCCCACCAGGGAGTAGGAAGGGGAGCACCAGGAAGGAAGGAGAAACCAGGAGAGAAGCCCAGGAGCCAGAGTTTCCGAGGATTTATTGCATGATTTTCATGCAAATACTGACGTAGATCATTCGACCCATTAAACTCAATTTTAATTTTATATACAAATTTTGAATGTTTGCATATCTTACCAATTTGGCACAGACATTAACAAGAGAGCTGTGAGTAGTCTAAATAATTTTAACTTCATTCATTGATTATATATGACATTCACATAGTTCAAAACTTGGAAACCTTAGAAGACATGCAAAATATAAAAGCCTCAATGTGGCCGAGTCACCATGGCAGGGAGGACAAGAAAACAGAAATGAGACCATTGTGGTTCTGTCTTGGTATCTGCTTATATGCACAGAGAGTAACACAGCACTGATTTCTAAGAATCTAAGAACAGTGGTTACCTACAGAGGGAAGTGGGGAGTGGAAGATGGGAGTGGGCCCTGGGCAGATGCAGAGCATGATGGGAGGGAGGCTTTTGTATTTTGCAGACTTTCTAAAGTTTCCAAGTTTTGAACTATGTGAATGTAATACATTATCAATGAGTGAAATTAAAATTATTTAGACTACTCACAACTCTCTTGTTTATGTCCAAGCCAAATTAGCAATATACACAAATATCCAAAAAAATTTTTTTTTTTGCAGTTTGTGGCCGGGGTTGGGTTTGAACCTGTCACCTCTAGCATATGGGACTGGTGCCCTACTCCTTTGAGCCACAGGTGCCATCCTATCCAAAATTTTTTATAAAATTAAAATTGAGTTCAATGGTTCAAATGATCTATATCAATATTTGCATAAAATTCATGCAATAAGTCCTCAGTAAAAATCATTATGCCATTTGTTAATTATATTCTATTGGAAAACAGAGGAACTTTTCCAATCCATTTAAATTGGGAAACATTTTCTTTATATATTTAGTAATTAATCATCTCTGGCTCTCAGTCAAGCAATTGAAATATTCTAAAATCCTATAAAGCATTTGCCTGGTGATACGAAACTTTTGGACTCTTCCTTTCCTCTTCCTTTTTTTTTTTAAGTAGCTAAATCCCCCCCCCCGAAATACAAAATTTCTTTTCTTTTTTTTTTTTTTTGAGACAGAGCCTCAAGCTGTCACCCTGGGTAGAGTGCCGTGGCATCACAGCTCACAGCAACCTCTAATTCCTGGGCTCAAGCGAGTCTCCTGCCTCTGCCTCCCAATTAGCTGGGACCACAGGCGCCCACCACAACGCCCGGCCATTTTTTTTGGTTGCAGCCATCATTGTTGTTTGGCGGGCCCAGGTTGGATTCGAACCCGCCAGCTCAGGTGTACATGGCTGGCGCCTTAGCCTGTTGAGCCACAGGCGCTGAGCCCGAAATACAAAATTTAAATATACCTATAAAAAGATCAAATATCATTCTACCATTTTTATTACTTACAACCAAACCATTCCTTTGGTTTCCAAGGAATAATTGTTGAGGGTTTTAGTTTCCAAAAGCTCCCTTTAGATAGATCAAGTCATTTATATGTGATAATATCCTATCATTATGGAGTCTTAGAACTGCCTATTGAAATATGTTTTAAAATGTATCAATCATATACAGTAATTCTTTAAATTTTAAAAATATTTTTATGTCATTTGTTGTAGTCTCTATCTCTTTCTGTATCAAAGTCTCCTTGTGGGAAAAATGTAGTCCACAACCATGTTGGAATGATATCCAACCTGCCAGATCCTCCTTTCTCGACTTATTTTAAGCTAAATAAGAGATTGTTTTTCACTGATTTTGCCTGAATAGTCTGAAATCAGTTCCAATTATTTTTACTTTTTATTTTTATTTTATTTTATTTTTTTTATTGCAGTTTTGGGCCGAGGCTGGGTTTGAACCAACCACCTCCGGCATATGGGGCCGGCGCCCTACTCCACTGAGCCACAGGTGCCACCCTATTTTTACTTTTTAATAAAAATTCAGAGTTAGAAGCTATTTGTGAACTCCCTGAAGTTCAGTAAAAATAATAGGACTATATCTATTTTTTTCAAGAAGCATATAGAAATTATTTTCTTATATATTAATTTTTCGAAAGCTTCCAAAAAGATTTTCTAAGAACTTGAACTGATTTAACCTGTTTAAATGTAAGACTTTCTCTGAATATCCATGGTTAAGTTTCATACTGTGAACTAAGAGAAATCCTAAATGCGTATAAATTATACTTCAGTTTACTAAGGCCAAAGATTGAGAAAGAGATCTACTCCATCTCTAGAGTAGCCTCGTGAAGTCTAAGAGATGCATACAGATACTTAAAAAATAATGCCAAAAGCCCAACATTTGATTCATTCTCATTTTAAACATAAATATAATTTTTTCTGTGCCATTGAATCCAAAAATACAACTATAATAGCATTCTAACCTATATTTTATTAAATAAGAGAACATAAACTTATTTTCACAATTTTGGTTTCCTTTTTGGATAAAATTCTAATCAAATAACTTTTTCCCTTATGTGTATTGAATTTCTGGATTGTTTTAGGACAGGCGAGGCTATCCTGTGCTACCAAACTAATCCTGAGGTCTCTGTGATTTAACATGACAACAATTCATTTCCTGTTTATAAAAATTGCAATGCAAGAAGGGTCCGTCTGCTCTGTGTGACTCCGGGATCCAGCAGCTTCTGTCTGAAGGCACTGCTGTCTCAGCATGTGGACTGGGTGGTTGTGGCAGAGGCGCCTTCCTTTCAGACCACGGGCCAGAATTAGTTTCATGGCCTTCAACCAAACCATTTTCTTTTGTGTTTAGGAAAAAGAAAATGAACCAGGACTAGGGTGATATAAAGTATTACCTTTGCCACAATTTTAAGCACAGACCCTTTGAAAATATTTTTTCTTGTACCAATTGTCCTTGGAAAAGGATATCCAAACTGGAGCTATTACTCTCCTTCGATTCCTTTTGTTCCTGATGCAAAATGTTTCCGTAAAGCACGTCCCCTCATACACCTGACCGTCCAGCCAAGGAATTTGTGAACATGTCTGGTTTATTATTGCCTTAAAGATTTAATGTTGTGACTTGTTTTATTATAATTAGATATTCCAAATAAGGATGGACTAGAGATGTAAGAATGTATTAGTGCATAGTATTGCCAAGAGAAAGAAAGTCTTTCTTTTTTTTTTTTGGCCGGGGTCGGGTTTGAACTAACCACTTCCGGTATATGAGGCCGCGGCGCCCTACTCCTTTGAGCCACAGGCATTACCCAGAATGAAAGTCTTTCATTGTGATTGAAGTTTAGCTTTTTTTTTTTTTGAGACAGAGTCTCACTGTGTTGCCCTTGCTAGAGTGCCACAGAGCCACAGCTCACAACAACCTTAAACTCTTAGCCTTAAGCGATTCTCTTGCCTCAGCCTCCCAAGTAGCTGGGACTACAGGTGCCCGCCACAACACGTGGCTATTTTTTGTTGCAGTTGTCATTTGTTTAGCTGGCCCCGCCTGGGTTTGAACAGGCCAACTTCAGTGTATGTGGCTGGCACCTTAACCACTGTGCTATGGGTGCTGAGCTTGAGGTTTAGCTTTTTGAAAATATTCCCATGTAAAATGGTTTGTATGTCTCCGATAATAAATATGGTCTCACAACTTTTACTGCATTGGTATTTGATGGAGTTGAGAACTTACATTAAGAAAAATAAAATTATATCTAATAAAAATACTCTATAAATGTCACAGAGATAAATGAGGTGTTTTTATAACTTAAAATTTTGTCTCTTCTGCAAGCATTTTAAATAAGAACCAAAACTTTCCACAAATTTTATAGTTTCAGGCTATTTTGAATTCCATCAGAATGATTATTTTTTTAAACAAAAGCTTTCCTTCCAAACTTTAAAGTGTAGTCAGAGAAGGTTGAAGTATTTGCTGTTGGCTTGCTTTATTTATGTGAAGACATCCTGAGTACAAAAGAGAATCAATAGCTATATATCTAACACAATAAGACTTTTCTTTGGCACACTGCGTATGTGGAAGGGGCCACATAGCTGTCATTTGAGGTCTACGAGTGGACCTACTGGGTTCAATGTAAGGATTATATATGGCCTAGCAGTTCTGAGCACTGCTACAATATTTATGAATCCAGCTTCACTCCTTGACTATAGTCTCAAACAAGTAACAAGTAAAACCATTAGTGTTACTTTAGTCAAAATAATAAACAATCAAACAAATACTAAGGAAAATGAAGCTTAAACGAAAATCCCATAGAAGAGATTTATCTCATATTGCTATTAACAACATTGGTAGCAAAAGCTAAGAATGAATGGGAAAAATGGAGGAAAGCACATCTTGAGCTCTCAGTGCCCACTGATTCAGAAATAGTGAGCTGAAAACAAATATTTTGTTTAATATCTGCCTGAAGCCTTTAGTTAAACCTTGGACATAAGGGACAATTTTTAACAAAGTAGGAAAAGAATTCAGAGAGCAGGATGGTGCCTGTGGCTCAGTGGGTAGGGCACCAGCCCCATATACCGAGGGTGGTGGGTTTGAACCTGGCCCTGGCCAAATTGCAACAACAAGAACAACAACAACAAAAATTCAGAGAGCACAGCTCTCTTCTGGAAGCTATTCTCAAAACATGGGACAATAGATACAGCCATTTGCAGTATCCTATGATATAAGCCGCATGAACTGCTGAACTGATGGTTGGAGAAGCTGAGAGAGAACAAGCATGAAACAAAATGTGGCCAATATCAGTCATGGGTCCAAACTGGGTCAAGGATGCCAGTGCACGCAGAAAGGTAGATGTATGGAACAGAATAGAGAACTGAGAGATAAACCCAGCTACTTACCATTATTTGATCTTTGACAAGCCAATTAAAACATTCAATGGTGCTGGGTGAACTGGCTGGCGACCTGTAGAAGACAAACTGGACCCACACCTTTCACCTTTATCTAAGATAAACTTTACTGGATTAAAGATTTAAACTTATGGTATTTTCTTAAATGACAATAGATGCTTAAACTTGAAAAGCTGTTCAATAATGTTGCATAGGAAGAAGGCAGTCTGTGATATATGTATGTACAGGTACTTCTGAGTTTTTGCCAAAAGCTTTCATAAATTTCCCCCCAAAAAGTCTAGAGATAGAGCAATTTCAGAACATGTGAATTAGTTCAGTCATATAAGGTGAATCTTTTCTGAGTTGCTACTTAAATATGTTACTCCATCATACATAATTCGAAATTTTCTTAGTTTAAACTAAGATGAAAATTCTTTGCTTTCTTTTTTTCTCTTTTTGAGACCAAGATTCTTAGGTTGTAAAAAGATAAAGATTCTTGGGTTGTGCTAAATTAAGAATAAAATAGCAATGATTTTATTAGGAGGGGGCTGGAAGTGCCTTGTTTTAAAAAGGTAGTGCTAGGGCGGCCGGCGCCTGTGGCTCATCAAGTAGGGCGCTGGCCCCATAGGTGGCAGGTTCAAACCTGGCCTCAGCCAAACTGCAAAACAGAAAAATAGTGGGCATTGCGGCGGCACCTGTAGTCCCAGCTACTCAGGAGGCTGAGGCAAGAGAATCACCTAAGCCTAGGAGTTGGAGGTTGCTGTGAGCTGTGTGACACCAGGGCACTCTACCGAGGGCTCCTGTTACCTCGAGTGTGCAGCTCTCTCCTCTGGTGACATGCTATTCCAAAGAAGGTCCTTCAACGTGGTAGTGTTTTCAATCCATTCAATTAATCCTAATCTGAAAAGGAGGGAAAAAAGTTTACCAATAGGCCTGGCACAGTGGCTCACTTTTGTGATTCCGGCACTCTGGGAGGCGGGTGGATTGCCTGAGCTCAGGAGTTCCAGACCAGCCTGAGCAAGAGTGAGACCCATCTCTAAAACTAGCCGGGCATTGTGAGGGGCACCTATTTATAATCCCAGCTACTCGGGAGGCTGAGGCAAGAGATTCACTTGAGCCCAAGAGTTTGAGGTGGCTGTGAGCTGTGACACCATGGCACCACCGAGGACGACAAAGTGAGACCCTGTCTCAAAAAAAAAAAAAAAATAATAATAAAGTTTACAAATAAATTCAAATCGTTCTTTCCTTAGTAGACAAAAATCCTGTAGAATGAGAGCAGAAGGGATTTCTCATTTGTTCTCCATTCGCTTCCCCCGTGGTGCAGGGTGTCCAGCAGCATGGCTAACACTCTGTGGGGTCCACAGCCCTGTTCGTCAGGCCCCAGACCCAGACGCACCTGGAGGTCATGGGCACGACTCGGTATGTCCTTAGTTGCATGTCTCTCTGACTGCAGGCAGCATCGCGGGACAGGACAAGGTTCATGACCTGGAAGAGCTGCTGGACGCGCTGGTCCTGCCGCAGGTCCTCACCCCCCTTCACCAGGAAAGGGTATTCTCTCTCGTCGTGGCCTCGGATGACGATGCGCTTTGGTTTTCTGAGGGAGGCCATTACTTTTACCTTTGAAATCAACCGTCAAGAGTGGAAAAGTTAAGGCTGGTTGTGTGCATGCCTCACAGAGAGACCTCTGATGGACAGTCCGCTGAGAGGAACAGAACACCAGACCAGCAGACTCCAGTGCCAGAGAGATGTTTCTGTCACCAAGCCAGCCTGACTGCTGCTCCGCAGCCATTTAGTATTCCCGGTCGTCAATAATTGCTTATAAATGTGGATACCTTTAGCAGCAATGTGCAGACTTTCCACAGTAACATAATTCTACAGGTATCTTACAATGGATGCCCAAAGCTTACTCTCTGGGTTTATTAGATCCTTAAGTATGACTGTTGTTGAAATTCTGCAGATACTATGTTAAGAAATTCAGTAAACTATAGAATCAGAAAACTCCACACATCTGAGGTCAACACAGGAAGTTAATTGTCCCTTTGTAATAAATACAAACAGATTATTCTCACATCTGAAGAAGCACACCATGGCAGTGACAGGCTACAAACCCTCACACCTACCCTCTCGTCAAAGCCAGCAATGCGTGCGTGGTACTCAGGTAACGGCTTCCCCCTGCCATCATACTGACCTGAAACAGAGCAGACAGCCTTGTTTATACGGCCCGTTAGCCTGTGTATTTCAACACATGTCTGTTGACCTAGCAATTAAACTAACGGTAAAATTTCTTACCACAAGTTTTCATTTAAAGGAAATGGATTTACGGTTTTTTAAAATGTTATTATGCCTCAATTTGACTGAATGGAAGTTAGCTTCCTGTTCTCTGAGCACAGATAAATTCCAAATAGAAAGACTAGAAAACTGCATCATTCAAGGTGAACCCCGATGCACGGCATGAGCCTCACAGACTGCAACTGCACAGCTGTTATAACACACAAGTGTCTCCAATTCGCTTTCTTATACCTTCTACAACAAACATGTGAATGGTCAGATTAAATTTTTTTTTCCTCTGGCAAGTTCCAGGAAGCAAGCTGCATTTACACCTGTTTCTGAAGAGGTTTTTCAGGAGCAAAGCATGAGTATGTTCAGAGGAAATCTAATTACAAGTTATCATTATTACTAAATGGAATAAATGGAAATCTGAACACTTGTTATAATCAAGAATATAAGGAAATGATAATCTCATTAGGCATTTGTGAAGTATACTAATTCCTAGTGATCATGATTTTTTCACCAGTGAAATTTAAAATTCCTAAAAAGAGAAGGAATGTCAAGATCTCGATATCATTATTTCACGAAACAGGAGTCTTGTACAGCACTGTTCTCCCTGAACACAGCCACCACCCTGAGGCGACTCACCAGGAACCTCGAGCTCCTGTGTCAGGAGATCCACCTGGAAACTGCTCATCCAGGGCGAGCACTCGTGCAGGTTGCCGGGTGGCCTTGAGGCCGGGCCCATGCGGCTCAGCAGCGCATTGGCAATGTTGGCGAAGGTGCCCGGCTGCATGTCTGGCAGCTTACAGCCTCCTTTCCCAAAGTGCTTATCAAATTCTTTTCCAAAGGCCTGGAATTAATAATTTACTGTAGAGATTAGTGTGTAGTTTGAACTTTTATAATGTTTATAATAAATAAGAACCCAATTATACAGCCTTTTTCTATGTTTTTATAGTTTTGCTTTCCATGAATATTTTAATAGTCAAAGCATCTGGAGGTGGTCTTTTGTTTGCTTCTTGTGTCCCTTTAGAAATGACATGGTTAGTGGTAACTTCTAGTTATAAATTCTAAAAAGGGCTTCACAGCCTTAGCAAAGTCATCTAACCTCTGCATGCCACTGTCCAGTTACAAGTATACGTGATTTTAATGACATGAGCAATCAGGAACAAAGTTAAAAACAAAACACATAGCCTATAATTCTTCATATAACTTGGGAATGATGTAAGAATACTGCTTTACTTGAGAAGGGTCCTGCACACCATTATTTTGGATCATATACCAGTGCAAACACTATTACTCTACCTTGGAATATATCAAATTCTTTGTATTGGCCTCTACTCAGATATTTATTTGAATTATAATCCTGATGCCCAATTAAAAATAAACATGAGTATTTAGCAGAAACTCAATAGTTGTCAAGATTTCCATAATTATCTTTAATTAGAAATTTTTTTACACTTCTGCACAGCTAAGGACACAATAAACAAAGCAAAGAGGCAATCTTCAGAATGGAAGAAGATATCTGCATGTTACAAATCCAACAAAGGGCTAATAATCAGAATCTACAAAGAACTCAAGAAAATTAACAAGAAAACACCAAACAACCCAATTAATTGCTGGGCACTGAAGAAGACAGATGAATGGGCAACAAACACATGAAAAAATGCTCCTCATCCCTAGTCCTCAGAGCCCATCAAAACAACCTTGAGGTATCACCAACCCCAGTAGTAACCCCATGTCACAAAGTCCCACAGCTGCAGATGCTGGTGTGGACATGGTGAGAAGGGAACATTTATACACTGTTGGTGGGACTGCAAACACGTATACCCTCTTTGGGAAAATGTATGGAGAATCTTCAAGGAGCTAATAATAGACTTTCCATTTGACCCCACAATCCCATTACCAGGTATCTTACCCAGAACAAAAAAAAAAAAAGTTTTATCACAAGGACATCTGCACTTGAATATTTACAGCAGCTTAATTCACAGGGGCAAAGATGTGGAAACAACCCCAGAACCCATCAACCCATGAATGGATTAATAAATTGTGGTACATGTATGCCGTGGAATACTATTCAGCCATAAAAAAGACTTTACATCTTTTATGTTTACCCGGACGGAGTTAAAGAACATTTTCCTCAGTAAAGTATCTCAACACTGGAAAAGTAGGCTCAGCGCTTGTAGCACAGTGGTTCCGGGGTCAGCTACATACCCAGAATGGTGGCAGGTTTGAACCTAGTTGGGCCAGCAGAATAACAATGACAACTGCAACAAAAAATAGCCAGGCACTGTGGTGGGCACGTGTAGTCCCAGCTATTTGGGAGGCTGAGGCAGGAGAATTGCCTAAGCCCAGGAGTTGGAGGTTATTGTGAGCTGTGACGTCCCAGTACTCTACGGGAAACAGTGAGACTCTTGTCTCAAAAAAAAAACAAAAGAATGGAAAAGCAATTGCCCTATGTATTCGATACTAATTTAAAACTAGTAGATGAACAACTACAGGCCCACTTGAGAGAAATACACAATTAAATTCAAGTAGGGGAGGGGGAAGAAAGAAACAGGATTCCTGAGTTCCTGACAGGAACAGCCCCTGGGTGAGGGGCCCAACTACAACTCAGACACTACGTAACACATGCAAACAATGTGCCCTGATCATGTGTACCCTTATATTAACTCAAAATTTAAATAATTAAATTACTTTTTACATACATAAAATTATTTACTTTAACTATTTATTTATATATTAATTTATATTTTATTTATTATATTCATTTGTATTTTATTAATTTAATTATTTTTAAAATAATTTTTAGAAATTATTTACTTAATTAAACAAATAATTAAAAAAATTTAAGCCAATTTAGAACTAATGCCATAACATAAATCTGGTATGAATGAAGTAGATGCTCTATTTTAAGACAATCCACTATAGGAAAATTGACATATATAAAACTCCTTTTTTCTTTGATCTATAAATGGATTAAAAATACAGAAACAATCTGCAACTCTTAGAATACACGGGAAGACCAGCTACTTCCCATGGTAACGAGCACCACCATCGCATCCAAGACGCATAATGCCCTTAGGAACCCTCTGAAGTGAAATCTGAGGCAACTTGTTTTGATAGATTACTGTTTAAATTAATGCAAATTATTGTTCATTTGGCACCAGGTAGAAAGTTCTGGATTGATATTTTAAGGCACAAGAAATTAAACTCTGAGCATATCTCAGGGCTGGAGGAATAGTGCAGGGATTGCTGCACTCCGAGGCCCGGGCTCCGCTGCCAGATCACAGGTGTCTCATGGCACCTGCAGGGAAAGGCAGTGGCCATGAACTCAGCAATGGCATGCAGGCTCTGCTGCGGTCCAGGTGGCAACACCCTCAGACTGGCTGAGGGGACAGGGCTGCTGACGCGATGCCTCCCACTGCAGCCCTGGCTCCAGTGTCCTGTGTCCCCAACAACACTGAGCGAGTTACCCACTCAGCTCCGGTATCTTCGGAACAAGCTCTGGCAAACAGCAGCCTGCAAGCCCGTCCAGCCCGCCTGCTGTGTGCTATCTGAGGCTGCTTTCACACAGTTACGGCAGACACACGTTCTGGTGACTGTGCGGCTCCAACGCCAAAACTTGGTCTTCATAGAACGAACATGCAGGTCAGGGCTTAGAAGAGAATAAACCCTTTTCTAAGTCTACTCTACCATTTTATAAACTGTACCGTCTGCACATTAATCTTATGTAGAACTTACACACCATTTTTTGGCATGTATAACTGTGTACTTTTTGCCTTAATTTTTGAGAGAAAAACAAGGATGTGCATTATATATGGGTAGTGCTAATTCTGTAGCTATATAAATGTTTTTAATTCCTATATTTATGCTCATGCATTAAAAGTATAATTTTAGGAAACAATTACAATATCTGCATGCAAAATAATACCCTGGAATATGATAACAGTGTTTTTGAACTTATGATGACCTTGCATTTTCAGACAGTAAAGAGAGGCATATTTGATGTATTTCTATTAAATCTTCTATTTCTCTTCAGATACTTTATGTAGGAGCTAGCAATCTAGTTGGTATTTTTACAAAAATTATTAGAAAATCCCTTGGGAAAAGTTGAAATTGTTTTTGTATAATCCAAGTTTTAAGCCTTGAATTTGAATTAAAAAAATTAAAAGACTTTTTACCTGGAAGTTTGGGCCCCAAATCTGGGTGTGTGTTACACTTGGGGACACTCTGCATGGTGTGTGTTCATTTACCCAGTGTACAGGGCCTGTTCTGAGGTCCTGGCATGTTGAACAGCAGCACAGACGTGATACAGCCTGATGCGGGGAGGATTACGGTGTGGCCTTCACGTGCTGGGTATGTCCTAGGTCACTTGGCCAAGGACAGTCCTGAGTGCAGTGACATTCACACTTTTAACTAAAGCTACCTGAAGTAGGAATGCGCCACCAAAATCAGTTTTCACTTATCGCAATTTTATCATTCATTCATCTAACCAAAGATGCCCGTTTCACACCACGCATGCCAGTGGAGAGAGACAAAGATGAACAAAATAGAACCTCTGCCTGCAAGTCTAATTCAGGAAGCAAAAAGGAAGGAACGCTTAAAGATCAAAGTGGCTTTACCTACTGAGGAGGGGCCCTGAGAGCCAAAAAACCTGTGCAGCACGATGTGCAGGAGTGACCAAGCATCCCCAGTGCCACCAGCTGTCGGTAGGACAGATGCTGCTCAGCGAGGGAGGAGAGCCCAGCAAATGCAAAGGAGCGCAGCTGTGAGCTGGGCCACAAGGTGGCAGAACTTACAAA
Source organism: Perodicticus potto (assembly GCA_963574655.1). Taxonomy (NCBI): domain Eukaryota; kingdom Metazoa; phylum Chordata; class Mammalia; order Primates; family Lorisidae; genus Perodicticus; species Perodicticus potto. The sequence continues at coordinate 28,381 of CAUYRH010010065.1, forward strand.
ACATTAAGCAAAATGATTTCATTTACATGAAATGTCCAGAATAGGAAAAGAGATAGAAGGAAGTTTAGTGGCCGCCAGGGGCTGGTAATAGGAAATAATTGCTAATGAATGGGGGAGCTTATCTTTGTGGTGATGAAAATGTTCTGAAATTGATGTGATGGTCTCACAACCCTAGGAATGTACCAAAAATTACTGCATTGCCTACTTTAAATAGATGAATTAGGGGCGTATGACATACCTTAATTAATCAGTTATTAAAAAAACCCTAAAGGACCAACGTCCTCCTTTGCACTACAGACTGTGGAGCTCGAGAACTCTGGAAAATAAAGACAGAGACTTCTCATTGCCTCTATGCCCTGAAACTTTTCAAGGTTTAATATATAGGTAGTTTGACCAAAACGGGGGGGAAAAATTATCAGTATGACCGAATGCTAAAAGAGAGACATTCTAACGTAGGTACTCCAGGTAAGAAGGAAGGAGGGAAGGATAGATGCCTTCTCTCTGGGGCAGAATGAGGGTGGAGGGTCAGGGAAGGCTCTGAAGCAGAGGCTGGCAGTGACTCCTGAAGGCAGCGACCAGACGACAGGGAGAGTCCGGATACCCCACTCACCCAGGATGCCTTCCCACCCAGGCTGTGCGATCTGGAAACAGGTTTTACATTTATCACACGTGTCCTGGGCAAAAACCCTTTGTAAGGGCTTTCTCACTCAGTCTCCTTGGACTCGGGGACTGGGTCTTATCTTTTCCATTTATCTCCTGAGCACCTCAGATCATGCCCTGAATGTAGATAAATGCTCAAAAGTATTTATCAACTTACATAAGACACAAATATTTTTTTGATCCAATATTTGAATCATTTGGAGAATTAAAAAGACTAAATCACATGTAACCTCCAAATCTAAGAATCTGAGCACAAAGAACAGAAAGTAGTGACACCCTGACCTACCTTGGCTTCTCAATGTTCATAGAAAGCATCAGATCTAAAGTGTGTTTACAAACTCAACACTTTAAAACTAGGACTGTTAACAAATCATCAAATGTTAATACTGACAGTCACAATGATCTGCTATGATAAAGTCAAGTCCACTCATACCTGAATAAACTTCCTTCTAAAGGCCCCCAGGCCTGGAGCCTTCAGGTCACCCAAGGCTGCATACATTCTTTCATACATTTTTTCAATGTTTTTTTTATTTACTGGGGTTTGTGCTAGTTCAACTTTTATATCATTGGTCCAGTCCTATGCAGAATAAAAAAGAAAAAAGTCAAACTAGAATACAACTAAGTTTTACTTAAGATCTGTTGTTAATATATTAAAAGCAATTCCATTACCTTAAAGAGCAGTTCAGGGTTAGACAGCTGTTCTAGGGCATTAATAAAATCTTGAATCACTCCCCCTTGATCCAATTTACTTTTAAGCCTATTAAAAAAATTTACCAAGTTTAGGTAAACAAAGACCAAGGCTTATAATATATTAAGATGTGCATTTTATATAACATGTAAGTATATAATTTATACATACTATATATACATGACACCAACTATAAAATTGAGGGAAGGAGCAATTTAAAATTCCATCCATATTAAATAAAGCATAAAGTATTCTGTCAGTGTGTAAGGTTCTCAGATAAGATGCTGACATTTTGATGTAAATAATTTGATACATACTTTCTGAAATTATGTTATGAAAGAAAATTCACTTCTCTTTTTTTTCTGTTTGAGACAGAGCCTCAAGCTGTTGCTGTGGGTAGAGTGCTGTGGCATCGCAGCTCACAGCAACCTCCAACTCCTGGGCTCAAGCGATTTTCCTGCCTCCACCTCCCAAGTAGGTGGTCAGAGCCATTATTGTCTGGCGGGCCTGGGCTGGATTCAAACCTACCAGCTCAGGTGTATGTGGCTGGCGCCTTAGCAGCTTGAGCCACAGGCACTGAGCCAGAAAATGCCACTTCTTGACACACTTTCTTTTTTTTTGTTTGAGACAGAACCTCACTATGTCTCTCTCGATAGAGTGCGGTAGAGTCACAGCTCACAGCAACCTCAAACTCCTAGGCTCAAGCCTTCCTCCTGCCTCAGCCTCCCAGGTAGCTGGGACTACAGGCACCCGCCACAACGCCTGGCTATTTTTTTGTTGCAGTTGTCATTGTTGTTTAGCTGGCTCAGGCCAAGTTCAACCCACCAGCCTCAGTGCATGTGGCCAATGCCATAACCACTGTGCTATGGGCACAGAGCCGATACTCTCTTTCAAATCTTTCTTCTTTGATATTTATTTTTTTAATCATTTAATTATTTACTTTGATATAGAGTCTCAAACCTACAAAACCTATCTCATTCGTAAGCCCCTCCCCCCAGCCTAGAGTGCTCTGGTGTCAGAGCTCACAACCAACCTCAAACTCTTTGGTCTGAACAGTCTTGCCTTAAGGGACTACAGGCACCTTCCACAACACCCAGTTCGTTGTTTTCTATTTCTAGTAGAGTGTATTAGACAGTGTATTACTTTTGCGCAGGCTGGTTTTGAACTCCTGAGCTCAAGCAATCCACCTGTCTCAGCCTCCCAAAGTGCTGGGATTACTGGCATGAGCCACCGTGCCTGGCCTCTTCTTTAATTTTTAAATAGACAGCTCTGCTGCAGTTTTCTGTGAGCTGTAGCAGGTGCCAGGTGCATGGGCCAAGCCAGCACCAAACTTCCATAAAAGCTGGACCTGGCTCTTCTTGTCTCCCTAGGACCAAACACCTGAAATAATGAGGCTGATCAACTCATGACCAAAAAACATCTTGATAGAGCCAAACTGAATGTCATACATTTACAAAGTATTCGGGAGGTGTGAAGTACCAGTGCTTGTGCAAAAACTGCCTCCACTCATAAATCAACTAAAGAAGTGAGCGGATGGCAGGTCAGGCCGTCTACTAGTCCTAACTAAGAAGACAGCTCTTCCTGTATGTTTTAAATTAAAGGACAATTTCAGGAGCTGACTTCAAAAGGTATCTCATCTAGTCTGTTTCAACAGATGGATGACTGTGAATGTAGTAACTGACCTGGCAAGAAGACCCCTAAAGGCCCCTAATTGTTTTAGCCTGAGTTCCTGTCTGTCTCAAACCCCCCTTTAGGTTAATTCTGAGAACAGGTTTCTGACAAGGAAGTTCTCTCTGACTTTCCCGAGTCCCTTGCCAAACAATGGTGAAAACTCACTCAAGCAGAGTTTCCCCGGTTACTGAGTGTCCCAAACTGTCTCCCAAGCTACTGCCATGCTGTAGCCACTCCCCCCACCCCTGACTGTAACCCCGCTCCAGCTAACCACCACGTTTTGCTTGTTTTTGCTTGGCTTGCCACATAGCAATGAAGAAGGGTATAAAAGGCTGCCTGCTTTTCTCTTCGGGGCTGTTTGCCCTTTGGGGCAGCGACCCGCCTGCGCAGGTGTAATAAATCACCATCTGATTTGAGCCTGAAGTGGGGTCCATGTTTTTCTTATGGGTGGCCATAGTTACAACATGAACGTAAGGGTAGGATGCTGTATGAATAACACTGTAAGATGAAAAGCAGTTTAAAATCAAGTAGCATACAGTAAGTCCTCAAGTTACAAACACCTGACTGATGTGTGCCTCCCACTTATGAATGGAGGCTATTATAGGTAAATGGACCTGTTCCAGCCTACATACAAATTCAGCTTAAGAACAAACCTAGAGAACCTATCTCATTTGTAAGCTGGGGATTGCCTGTACTCAGAGTAGACAGATTCAACAAACAAATACACAAGGTTTTCTATTCTTCAGTCACAGTTCTAATTAACTTGAAGACAAACAAAAGCTTCCATGTGCTTGCTTTTTACCACACACATTTTAAAAACTGTAGTATCTGATCAACCTAATTTTTCTGTAATATCACCTTGCCACAAACTCCTTATTCTTATGACCAGCGGAAGTATCTCTGAAGGAATAGCTCTCACTGCTTATTATAAATGGGTACACAATGGCCTGTGGGTAGTTGTCAGCAATCTCCCGCACAGTGTGCTGCACGGCCACGGCTTCCTCCTTGTCCAGCAGGGCCACCAGGTGGCTGGTCCAGCCAATGAACTGCCAGCATGGGACAGAAGACATCTGTAACACAGAGGAGGGGGCTCTACACAAAGCACAACATTCCACATATGGCTTATAAACTAATATAAAACCCAGAAGTGTGAAATAAAAAGCCTTCTCTCCCATATCTCTCTAGCTGAGGAGTCCACAGATTCTCCCATTTTCTGCAAAGGTGCACACGTCCTTCTCCGACAGGAAAAGAATTGTTTTAGACATGATGGTTTCTCTTATACGTGCAAACAGATTTATTCCATCTTGTACATAACCACTGCTGTCTAATGAACATGGAGGGCATTTTCCAGTTGTCCACTAATGATGCTCAGACTTCCCAACATACATGATTCTTCGTGCCTGTGCTGTATACCTACAGGATAAATGTCTAGAAAATTACATTGTGAATCTTAACCATTATAGGAAACACTGCTAGATTTACTTCCAAAAACATTTTTCAAATTTTCATTTCTAAAAGCATCAGACTATTTTCCAAAATCCTTACCCATACTGGACACGATGTCCTTTTAAAATCACTGCCTAACTAAAAAATGTCTGAATTTGTACATTTCATTAATTAGTGAGGCTGAACATTCCATGTTTATTTGTCTTACATACTTTAATCATCCTTGGATTTCCCTTGCTGCAAAATTTTTTCCATTTTTAAGAAAAAGTTTGTATGTGGCAATTTCTTTTCCTTTTTTTGGAAGGTGGGGGAAGGTAGGGCTTTGCTCAGTTGCTTAGGATGGAGTGCAGTGACGTCAGCCTAGCTCACAGCTACCTCAAATTCCTAGGTTCAAGCAAACCTCCCACCTCAGCCTCCCGAATAGCTGGGACTATAGGTGCCCACCACGACCTTTAACTTTCTATTTTTAGCAGAGGGTCTTGCTCTTGCTCAGGCTGGTCTTGAACTCCTGAGGTCAAGCAATTCACCTACCTCTGCCTCCCAGAGTGTTGGCATTATAGGCATGAGATACCTCGCTTGGCCCAGCATTTTCATTTTCTGCATTGAAGTGTTGCATTATTTTTTTTCATAGCTTCTGGTTTTTGTCTCTATTCCAAGACCATTTAAAATACGTTTATATTTCCTATAAAATTTTTAAGGTGTTAAAAGGTAAGATCTGCTGTCCTTGGAATGCCAGCATGAGCGGGACAAGCTTCCCAGCGGACCTGTGAGCTGCGGACAGCATGGTGGGGGCAAGGAGGAGACAAGTTGGCCGCACGGCTCCTGGGAGCCATCGCAGCCGACAGCTGCGGGCCATGGTGTCTACCAGGTGTCATGACAACACTGACGGAATACTCTGTGCATTTCCTAACAGATGCAAAATGTTATTTTTATCATATATAAACAATATTTTAGAAAAAACCCAAAGTCATGATAGTTATTTAACTATTTTCTCAGTTATCTTTAGGAAACACATGTACATGCTATATTTTTTAATTTTATCTCCCACACTTCAGAATCCACACAAGGTGGTGGGTGCAATTAGGGCCCTGACAGTCACCCGGCATCCCACAGTCTGGAGACCAGCAATTATTTAAAAACTGACCATGTGAAGCTAAGAGTATCCATGCCCCTTTTTCAACTATTCCATTCTCAACTCAAAGGCTGGCCCTGATTTCTGGTTACATGTCCACCACAGTCAGTAACAGGGAGACTCTCGGACAGGCTTGGCCCTTGTGCAGAGGAAGCCAGGGAGCCCTTCCAGCCATAGGCTGGGCCCCGAGGACAGGAGTGCAGCCATCTAGGGCTACTCTGAGTAGACGAGAGGTGGGTGGTAAGGTGCAGGCTGCTCCATGTCCTCACATGCACTCCCTGCACACACTCACGGGCTCCAACCCCTCCAGCCACAGGGCTGCTGGTGGCACTACACTCACCAGGAGGTGGGATGCAAGCTGAACCCACTCCTGCCTCCGGGTTCAATGCCAGACTGTGTAGGAGGCACCAGCTGATATTACAGACCACAGCTGGTTCTGCACGGGCAGCAAACTGTTCCACACAGATCCTTTCTTGTCCACTCACATCCACCCTCCTCCATTTCCATGGGTCCTTGTTCAGAGAGTGTTCTTATTGACATCCATTGAGGAAAATGGGTAAATGTGAACACTCTTATATCATGGGGTTTTTTGTTTTTGAGACAGAATCTCACTTTGTCATGTGGTGTCACAGCTCACAGTAACCTCCAACTCCTGGGCTCAAGTGATGCTCTTGCCTCAGCCTCCTGAGTAGCTGGGACCACGGATGCCTGTCCTAATGCATGGCTAATACTTTTTTTCTATTTTTAGTAGAGATGGGGTCTCACTCTTACTCAAGCTGGTTTCAAACTTCTGAGCTCAAGTGACCCATCTGCCTCAGCCTTCCAGAGTGCTGGGATTACAGAGGTGAGCCACCATACCCGGCCTTATACCGTTCTTCACTATCTATGTTCTTAGAATGTAGCAGAACTCAGTGTGGAGTACGGCTGTGAGGAGGCAAGGCCCCCGCAGCCTGGGGAGATGTTCAAGGAACCTCCAACTGCTTCTCCTCTGTCAGAAGTTGAGCAGCCTCTGCATACTTTCCCTTTTATCTTTTGCCTGAAGGCAGATCGCTTTTCCTCCCTAAAGTTAATCTTTACTCCATGTATTAGATCAATGTCAATTTCCCTCTAGCAAGCAACTTTGTTAAGGTAAGTGACTTTGTTTAGATACTACATAATAAAGCTGTTTTCACATTCAGTGCTGGCTGCCTTAACTGCTCTAGTCCTCCAATCCCATCTTTGTCTCTTGTGTGTTTTATTTCGTCATTCCCCACCATTTCCACTCTGGTTCTCAAAAAATCAGTGCTGGTTGGGAAAAGCTATAATATATGCACTGTATATACCGACATGCTTGGATAGAAGAGTCTGTCTTAAATTCTGTAAAGCCCCTTTCCACACACTAGAATAAAGATACCAACCTCTTTTGTCATTAGGCTCAAGGTCTCTTCTGGATACTGTTCTATAATCTGAAGTAATCTAGGAAACTTCAGCCTGGCCTCATTGGAATTTAATTTTAAAGCTTTCAACATTTTTTCCACCACAAGTGCTGGATACGCCTGCAGCTCTACAGAGTCAATAACTGTCAAGAACAACAAAGAACAAGACAACAGTCAGTGTTTACATAAGGGTAAATTTAACAATCAAGTACACTTTCTCTTTCTGGTTTATTTTGTAGTATGCCACTGTTTTCTTTCAAGCTACCACTTTGGATCAACACGTTTCCATGCTGAGAACCCTCCCTGGGAGCCCCTTCTGCATGGGCCTCCATTTGCATCCTGGGCTAGGAACAGGCAGCTGCTGGTTACAGAATTTGCTTCAGGAACAAGAGGCAGGTCAAGTGCATCAATAATACTAAAGCTGCAAACAAAATATCAAAGTATAAATTAAGCAAATAAAAACAAAGAGGACACAGCTTGACTGCATGAAAATACAGCTCATGTTGCTTGGAGATACCAATGTCTCTTAAAAGACAACAAATTTCTCTCAGAATATTTGTCATTTAAAAACAAAAAGGAAACTAGAAGTATCTACAAAATTTTTAGGACGTTATGCCAATATAAATGAATATTAACTTGTTTTTATGTTTCTCAATTCACCTGCCGCATTTTCTTCCTCCCGGCGGAGCTGCTGGTCACAGAAATCCACCAGCATCATGTAGGCCTTGGTCACCCCAGCCATAGGCTCATGGTCCCAGGAGGAAGGCTGGGCTTCTTCAGCCATCTGCACAGCCTTGGAGAGGTGATGGAATGCTCTCTGGTACAGACCCGCAATCACCTGGAATTCATAAAGGCCTCAGGAAGCCCATGAGTGCCACCCAACCTATCTCCACCTCTTTCCACTTGTTTATGAGTCATAGGCAGATCAACAGCTCCAAAATAACACTGGAAGTGAGTTAACCGGAAAAAGGAGAATGTGCCCTGGTTGTGAAGGAGTAAGCAATTCCAATAAGATCCTAAGCACAGAGCCACCAGCCAGCCAAACAGGAGACAGCCAAGGACAGACCAGATAGTCCACGCACACAGAGCTGGAGCACATCAGCAGGGTTGGGGCCCAGGGCAGACTGAAGACAGAGGTGGGACTGGGCTCCCAATGTTGACATCTGCCCAGACACCGGTGATGTCCCAGAGAGAGGAGGTGAGCCACACAACTTAAGTGAAGCCAGACAGGTGACACGAAGAGGAAACATAACCATAAAAAATACAAAATAGTCTGAAAAAAGCTAAGCAAAGTAGGCACTAAGTAAGGTAGCAGAAGAGGGTGATTCATCCCACAAGCTGAATGGCACATAGGAATGACGACTGATGGTGAAATTTCATTAATAAATCAGGAAAGAACTGTCTACATGAATCCAATGAAAATTAAAAATTTCTATCATTCAAATAAACAGGAAACACATGGAATACAATTTTCTGACTGAGAAACTTGGCTGTGCATAACTGTCAAATATACTTCGGAAACACAAGTGACACTCTGATCATCATAGTACTGTAGCGGGGGTGGGGGGTGGGGTGGGGTGGGTGGCACGTCAGAGAGAGATGGCACGTGGGAGACAGACCGTACGTGGGAGACAGACAGCAAGTCAGAGACAGACCGCACGTGAGAGTCAGACCGCACGTCGGAGAGAGCAGGCATGTCAGAGAGATAGCACGTGGGAGACAGACCGCATGTGGGAGACAGAGAGAGACGGCACGTCGGAGAGACCACACATGGGAGAGAGATGGCACATGGGAGATAAACGGCACATGGGAGAGACAGCACGTCAGAGAGAGACGGCACGTCAGAGAGACCGCACGTGAGAGAGCCGGCACGTCAGAGAGAGACGGCACATGGGAGACAGACCTTACGTGGGAGACAGACAGCAAGTCAGAGAGAGACGCCACGTCGGAGAGAGACGGCACGTGGGAGACAGAAGGCACGTGAGAGACAGACCGCACGTGAGAGTCAGACCGCACGTCGGAGAGAGAGCGCACGTCTGAGAGACCGCACGTGAGAGAGCCGGCACGTCAGAGAGAGACGGCACATGGGAGAGAGACGGCACATGGGAGACAGACCTTACGTGGGAGACAGACAGCAAGTCAGAGAGAGACGCCACGTCGGAGAGAG
>CAUYRH010010070.1:0-13545 GCA_963574655.1 Perodicticus potto
GCGCCTGTAGTCCCAGCTACTTGGGAGGCGGAGGCGGGAGACTCGCTTGAGTCCAGGAATTGGAGGTTGCTGTGAGCTGTGATGCCACGGCACTCTATCCAGGGTGACAGCTTGAGGCTCTGTCTCAAAAAAAAAAAAAAAATGTATATAATGCCAGCCTACTTTGTAATCTTCCATAGTGGAAAAATACAACTTCATTTGTTTTCTTTCTATTCATTGCAGCTGTTTTTCTACGTTATTTTGTTCAAATAATTGGCACACTGATTTATTTTGTTTTGGTAGTCTGGAGCAATGATGCTAAGGGTACAAATGTTTACATCAAAGAAGTAAACGGACCACAGAAAATGAATCACACTTGATTCCTTCTTCTGATTTTCTTGAAGTCGGGTAATAAGAATTCTGGGGACCACCCACTCTTGACCAAAAAAGTTTTATGGCCATCAGTAATTTGCATAAACTATTCACCCTTTAAGACCATTTCCCTCAGCGAGCTAATTTTTCTCAGAACACACCCAGTGAGCTAAATGTGTACATGCTCACGTTTCAGCCAGTGAGGAAGCCTAAACAGGTTCGATGCTGAAAAACATGTCCACCAAAGCTCTCTGCTGTCAGCTCACAAGGGGAGGGCGATGTGTTGTCAGTAAAATATATTCAGTCTTAGTTGAGATGGAGTTGCTAAACAAGCCAGACTTAGGATTCAGAAAATCTATTCCGGACACAAATCTTAAACTTCCAATGGCCCTAATTAAGGACCAGTGATTTAAACTCAGTGTTTAGAGGCCAGTTTCTTTTTTTATTTTAAATAAAGAAGATTTGTTCAGGGTGATGCTGCCATCAGGATTCTACTCATCATACAGGGTCTCTTTTTTACAGCTCTGCCCAAGTAAACCAGCCAAATCCGGTGGTCCATTCCAGAGCCACACTGGGAGCAGCAGCATGAATTAAGTCTGAATTACACAATAACTTGTAAATAGCACTCCCTTAATTCTAATAAGAATTTTCTAAAACGCTAATTACTAGTCAGGTGTGACCTAGGAAAACATAACACAACTTTTAAGATAGAAGTTGATGTTCAGCATATCCAAATGAACATTGTTTAAGAATCAGATGACCTGGATTCTCATCTCGGTTTTCTTGTTTATTCTGTGTGGTTTGTCTACATCAGTTGACCTTCTTATTCTTGTTTTCTGTTCTGTAGAATGAGGGAAATGTGCTAATGACCTTTATAGTCCTTCTGACTCCAAAATTCTAATTTTACATCTCTACATCATTTCAAGTAGCACATGGCCTCTCCATAAACCGATCCTGCTAAATGGATTCTCACAAAACTTTCAAGTTTATTTGCTTAAGTAGGTTAAACATCCCCACATTCGGAGCTCTGAATCATGTTCTCCCTATTAATTTCCTCATAAGTAGCACAAAAGTAAGGTGCAACCCAGTTTTGCCTGCAATGTCATAAAATCTAAATTAGTTGAATTTAAATGGGTGAAGTGTGAGTATGCGTTCCATTAAAACGTAATGTCAATTAATTGTGCATGTTCTATCTGGGGTCATTGTCTCTTTCTCTGCACCATCTGCCTGGGAAATTGTAAATTGCCCAAAGCTTCCGCAGATATTCACAACTCCTAAAAGTCCAGATAGATTCTTCCCTGAACTCCACACATATATTTAGTACCAATAACTGCCACTCACAGGGGACCCCTGACAAATCTGACTCTGAGCAGTGAATTTAATGCCATCGTCTCCACCTTTGTGATACTCCTGCAAGGAAAACATCTTCATTTCCCTTGTGTGGTTGGAGATCAAAGTGTGGTCAGAGTCCCTCAGCTGGTCAATGCCAAAGCCATAATTCTCATCTAAGTCTTGCTGATGCAGAAATCTATGCTCTTTTCACTATTATATCAGCATGACTAGTATCAATAGAAAGGCAGGATATTAAATCACGGTAACTGCTCCCTATGATGATCTAAGAGTTTTCTTCCATATAGAGTGGGACAGGTTAGCGGAAAGACACTAGTGCAGTGAGGACAAGATGTGGAATATGAGGTCAACAGAGTATAGGGGAGGCCAGGAAAGCAGTTCTGGGTCAGGAGGAGACAGCTTCATGGTCCAGGACAAAGAAAGCAGTTGCCTCAAAACATCACAGTGTTGTCAAAGAGTTTTGAGGGGATCCAGGGAGTGATATCTATCATCGGTTCCATATTTTAGGGGAAATATCCTAAAAATAACTTTAAAAATATTTTTTGTCTGTTTGTTTGAGATACAGTCTCACTTGTTGCCCTGAGTAGAGTGCTGTGTCATCATAGCTCGCAGCAACCTCAAACTCTTGGGCTCAAGCGATCCTCTTGTCTCAGCCTCCCCAGTAGCTGAGATTACAGCACCCACCACAATGAGTGACTGCAGGCATCTCCTCCCAGACTGTGTTCAAATGCCTCCTCCCCAGCGAGTCATGTCAGAGGGGCCCTTATGGAAAATCACAAACCTCCCCCTTCCCTGTGCCACACGCAGATGCCCTCCTCAACGCACACTGCTTCATGTTTCTCCAAAGCACCATTACCCTCTAGCACACTGCTCTGGGCTGACCTGGACCCCTATGAAAGACAGTGAAGTCCTAACCCCAGTACCTGTGAATGGGACCTTATTTGAAAAGAGAGTCTTTGCAAGGGATCAAGATAAGGTCATTAGAGTGAAGAAGCCTTATTCCAATGCAATAGTGTACTAGTGTAACTTAGTGTAGCTAGTGCAACTATTAAAGTAAGAAAGGAAATGTGGACACAGAGACACACACACATGGAGAAAGCTGTGTGAAGATCAAGGTAGAGATCAGGGTTATGCTGCTACAACACGAGGAACACCAGAGATCTTAGACAGCCAGCTTCCGGGACTGGATGATAAATTTTTATTGTTTAAATGACCTAGTTTGTTATGTCAATCCTAGAAAATGAAAACATACACTATTGCCTGGATTTTTGTATTTATTATCTGTCTTCACTCCACCCACCTCCCACCTCTCACGGTGAGCTCCACTTACACCGGGATTTCTTTATTTTTGCTCTTGTATCTCCAGCAGTAAATGTTTGTTGAATGAATCAACAATTGTGCCTCAGTCCACGTCGTTAGCATTTTGTCCTACCTCTCCCCCAGACAAAGTTATTTCAGCTCTCATCCCAAAGACCGTGGACTTTGGGACCTTCTTAACTTTGCTGATGTTTAACTTAACTTTCTCTCTGCCTGCCCTTCTCTACCCATTAAGCTCTCCTTATCATTGAAGGCACGTCCATGCCATTCCTTCGGGAAGGAATTCCCTTTCCTCCTCCTTCTGTTCTATTATTTCCATGGTTGTGCTTCTCTGCCTATAAAAGGCAACCTCCTTGAGTTGTGGAACCGTATCCTATTAATCCCAGAACCTGGCCCAGGGTCTGGCACACCAGACATGCTCAGAAAATGTTTGCTAGATTAAATTAAATCTGTATACTGCAGCTTTTGCTCTTGCTGCCCTTCCCTAGACTGCTAGCCACTGCAGGGTACAAGAGGATTAGAAGGGCTTTGCGGAGCAGAACTCAGATTAGAGCGCTGGAGCACTACAGGGCTGCGCCTGTCTGCAGATTGTTTTTCTTGGTGCAATCTCATGAGAGTTTCCTCAATGGGAACCGTCTATGATGTTGTAACCAAGTCACTCAGCTAAGCCCTCAGAGACATTTGCCAGAATTCATACCAACAATAAACAGCTCAATCAAAAAAGTTGTGCAAATCTCCTTCTTTTTATAAAATGAAGCAAGTATCCTGTTTGAGAAAAAGGAGGGAGAGGGTGGGAAGACAGTCATTTGAGACAGCACTTTCTGGGTTGCTGGGCAAGAATATGCTGCCTTTGGTCCCAGGTAATGGTTTTAACTCTTTTCCTTTCTGCCCTAGTTCTTGCCAATGGGAAGATGGGCTAAATGTCCAGGGTTTCTACCCATCATTGCAGAGAGGATGAATCTGAGCCAGCACCAGAAATGAAGGGTATGTTGTGGGGGTTTTGGTCTTTGTAGAGATGGAGTCTTGCCATGTTGCCCAGGCTGGAGAGCTGTGGCTATCCACCAGTGCTATCATAGCACACCATAGCCTCAAACTCTTGGCTCAAGCAATCCTCCTGCCTCAGCCTTCTAGGTAGCTGACATGACAGGCTGAAGCATGACGGGTTTAGTGTGGCCAATACTTCTTTAGCTGTTTTGATACTCACATGGACTGGTCTGAAAAGGTTAGAATAAACTCAGTTTCACAGAGTTTGTAACTAAATGAAACTGAAATATTGAACATCCATCCTAAGGACTCACTGCTGATTCTTGGAAGATGCTTCTCCCTTCTCAGCTTTTTAAGAGGCACTAGCCCTCAGAGTCATTATTAAAAAAACAGAGTAGCCTCAAAAAAGAAAATTAGGAAATGTCAAATAACATAATTTATGTCCTCACTGCTTATAGGAACCATCCTAGCTAGGTGAGCTTCAAATTCATAAGGATAAATGACTTCATTAACCCTGATTTCATGTGTTTAATTATAATCTCTTTGGAAATGCCCAGTTAAATGTGTTCTTGTGGCCATTTAGTTACAGGCACAAACTAGACACCTATTCATTGCCAAAGACTATGCTTTTCTCAAGTGCATCAAAAAAGAGTGGTCCAGTCTCTGACAAAATACTATGACTACTATTGATTAGAGACAGTACTTCAACTACCCACACAGCCATTCTTTTCTTCACTTTCAGTATAATATTTAACAAGTTACGTGAGATCTTCAACACCTTATTATAAAATAGGCTTCGTGTTAGAGGATTTTGCCCAACTGTAGGTTGATGCAAGTGTTCAGAACACATTTGGGGTAGACTAGAGTAAGCTGTGATGTTCAGTAAGTTAGATGTGTTAAATGCATTTTTAATATTTTCACAAGTTAGGATCAGTTTATCGGTATATAACCCCATAGTAAGTCTTGGAGCTTTGGTGTACTTTGTAATTATAACTGAAAGGCTATCCTGGACTTTTTAATAATTCAACTCAGCACTACCCTTCATCTTCTAAATTCACTGTTGCATGAAGTTTTGGTCATCATTATACATTAGCCCCATAATACTTTAACTTGTTATCATTACTCATAGTATTTGGCAGTGGACAGGTCTTCATCCAGTAAGACTGGGCGTCCCTACATGATAGTGACCCCAGTCTCTTTTTTAGGTCAAAGAACATTACAAACCTACTCTCCAGAAAGACTTCACATTCTTCACCTGTAATTTTAGGTGTAAAAAGTTATATCCCTCTTAATCAGCAGTAAGCAAACTTCTTCTCTGAAAGTCAGGTAGTAAATATTCTTGGCTTTGTAGGTGAAGAGGCAAAATTATGGCTATTGTGTAGGTATATATGTAACAAAAGAGAAAAAAAATTCTTGCAAATTTTAATTGATAATATTTGAAATATAATAATATTAGCTGAGGATTATTTTTTTGGTGATACAGGTCTCACGAGAAGAATGGACTTGGGGGAGAGTATTTCACTTAACTGTGATTCCAAGTTAGCAATCCTGGTCATCAGATTAATTGCAGATGTTTGTTTGCAGAAATCATTCTTAGTCTAAGGGCCTTACAAGCAGAGGCAGCAGGCTGTATTTGGCCCATAGCCCAAGGTTTGCTAACCCCTGCTCTAAAGAACTAGAGACTCAGGTCTAGACTATGTCCTAGAGGCCCTCCTGGGACTGTGCATGGGGCTGGCCACTGCTAGATGCTACTGAAGGCTCTGGACCCTGATGACAGAAAACAAGCCCACAGAGGGGACATCACCAAATGCAGCAAGGATTCCTGGTGTAATGTCCCTGAAGCAGGACTAGCTGCTGAATTGGGGCCACATTCCTATTGCTTGGAGCTGTGACCAGGAATACAGTGTGTATTAAATTCTATTAACCTACATTCTATGACCTCAATAAAGTATTCTCAATAATCAGCAAGAATAACAACACATGTGGAAAGAAATTCTTTTGTCCAATGTTTGAAAATTGAAATGTAAAGGCATTTCCATGGATAAAGCTTTTTAATGAGTAAAATCGTTTTCTGAATCTGCAATTATCTTCCAATCAATGCTCACTTCCAGAATTTAAAAAAAAAAAATCACAAATGGCAAATAGCTCAGAATAAATCACAATAAACTAATCGAGAGGTAGTGTTCAGGAAAAATGATTACATAGCGATGTTATCACGTCAGCCATGTCCTCTGACAGTTCATCTCTTTCTACTTAAACCGTTCCACAGTAACAGTCAATCACAAGAGATGTGTAATTCTATGTAAGGTTTTCAGACCTAAAATGTATGAAAAGCTTAGACCACGAAGAGTCATAAATGCATTTCACTGTTGTTAGAACCTCTGATCTTATTCCAGTAATGGCAAAATAAATAAATAAATAAAGCTCCTTCCACCAGTCTAGATCAGCGGCATGATTTCAGTGGCAAACTTGATGCAAGTTCTCCACCTAGTGAGTGTTTTGGAAACTGTGAAATAAAATTCAAAATGTGTCCACATGTTTGCAATGCTGACACAGAGAAAGAGAAACAGAGACAGAGAGAAGGGGTAAGCATTGCATAAATTAATCAGTGACACCGGCCCTCTGGAATGCTCAATCTTCTTTCCTTTTTTTCCTTTTATGTGTGTGTCTCTCTCTTTTTTTTATTTTCTTGAGACAGAGCCTCAAGCTGTTGCCCTGGAGAGAGTGCCGTAGCATCACAGCTCACAGCTACCTCCAACTCCTGGGCTCAAGCGATTCTCCTGCCTCCACCTCCCAAGTAGCTGGGACTACGGGTGCCTGCCACAACGCCCGGCCATTTTTTGGTGGCAGCCATCATTGTTGTTTGGCGGGTTCGGGCTGGATTCAAACCTGCCAGCTCAGGTGTATGTGGCTGGAGACTTAGCCGCTTGAGCCACAGGTGCCGAGCCTCTCTCTCTCTTTTTTTTATTTAACTTAATATGAGGGTACAAATTTTTAGGTTACATTGTTCTCACTTTTAAGTTGAGCGCTTCACCCAGGGGGCATGCTGAACACCCTCACATTGGGCGGGTTAGGTGAGATCCCACCGTTGCCTTCCCTCTCCCCCCCATTCCTCTCTGTCCTGTTTCCTCCCCCTCACTAGACTATATTTGGGCTTCATCATTCATGTGATCATGCGATTGTTTATATAACGGTTTCATAGTAGTATTGAATACATTGGAGTTGTTCCCCATTCTTGAGATATTTTACTAAAAAGAATGTGTTTCAACTCTATCCAGGTAAACATAAAAGATGTAAAATCCCATCTTCTCTTATGGCTGAATAGTACTCTGTAGTATACATATACCACAGTTTGTTGATCCATTCAAGGGGTGATGGGAATTTAGGTTGCTTCCGGGACTTGGCAATTATGAATTGAGCTGCAGTTCATAATTTATTCATTCATTCTGGTGCAAATGTCTTTGCACTTACATGATTTTTGTTCTTCTCAATAGATAACCTGTTAATGAAATTGCAGGATCAAATGGAAGGTTGACTTTTGGTTCTTTAAGAATTCTCCATACTTCTCTCCAAAAAGGTTGTATTAGTTTGTAATCCCGCCAGCATCTGCTATCTTGGAACTGTGATGTGGGCTAATCCTACTGGAGTCAGGTGACGTCTCAGAGCGGCTCTCTCTCCTGTCTTAGGGCAGGTTTCCCAGGAAGGACTGGAGGCAGATATTTGCCGGAGAAGGTTAATCTGGGGGTGCTTTCAGCAAGGACACCCGTGAGGGGGTGAGGACAGGGCCAGCTGAACTGTGTGACCAGGAGCAGCAGAGACCAGTGGGATCTGCCTGCCATAGGTGGCCGCTCAGAGGAATCGTGTGGTGTTAGGGTTCAGCCCTGGTCTTGGGTGGACACTCAAAGCACAGTAGCCTTGGTGAGTGGAGCCCGTGACCTGGGCTGGGACACCACGGCATGGGAGTGGCCAGGGGCAAGGTTGGCTGCTGCTGCTTCTCTTTTGGCTTGGTCAGCGCCTCGGGCGTGCAGGAGGCTCTAGAGCGAGAAACAAAGTGGACGTGCGCGCCGGTGTCCAGCGGCTTGCTCCACTCCAGCCTGCTCGGCCCTGGAGATCTCCAGACTTTCTCCGTGCCTCTGAGCGCCCTGCTCCTGAACCCACTGCCGTTTTCCCTCCCCGACAGGGAAAGATCGGATGCAGGCCAGCGATGGCCCTGGGAGCCCATCCCCGCTGCGTTTCAGGGCTGAGGCCGCTGCAGTCCCAGGACAGCTTCAGCTTGCCCCAACCTGGAGCTCAGCTGCGCCTTCCCCCGCCTGGGTCAGCGCGGTCCCCAGGGTCCCAGCCCCACCCCCACCCCACAGCCCCAGCTGTGCGGGGAGGGAAGGACCGCGCCCCCCGGTGAGTGACTGGACGTCTGAAGTCCCACCTCAGACTGGTCCTGGCACTGTGACCCCAAGGGGAGGTCATGAAATGAGGACGAGACTGAGAAGAGTAGGGACAGGGGGGCAATAAGAAACAAAAGACGGAAAGAGCCGCTGCGGAGGACGCCTGGGGGTGGGCGGCAGTGAGTCTGGATTAAAAAACCAGTAAGCAGAGACACGCATCGTGCTTCTGACGCCCACCTGCCTCTTCTCCATCCCAGACTCCTTTGGCCTCCTGGACCTCTAGGCACCCGGCCTGTCGCAGAGCCCAGCCTGTGAACCACTTCTCTTTCTTTCCCATCCTCGGTGATGTCAGCTGTCTTGAAGCTGTAAGGGTCTTCTCTAATCTTTTGTGTGCTTGTAAATCCCAAGTTTACATCTCCAGCTCAGCCCTCCCCTGTCTTTGAGACTTGTACCCAATCTGGAGGACCCGTAGGCATCTCCCAATTCAGTGGTCCGCAGTGAAGCTCCTGTACCTCAGTAAATAATAACTTTACTTTTTCTAGTTGCTCAGGCCGAAAAAGGAGTCTCTGTAGACCCCTCTTTCCCCCTCACCCCCATCAGATCCATAAGCAAATCCTCTCAGCAACATCTTTAAAACATGTCCAGAATCCAACCACTTCTCAGCACTCCTGCAGCAGCCCTGTGGTTTGAGTCACCATCCACTCCTGTGCAAAACCGGTCACCTTGGCTCTGCCCCTGCCCCTCCTGTCCCTTCACCCCACAGCCAACACCTCACCGCTAAGGCAGAAGTGGGGTCATGTCACTTCCCTGTTATACCCCTACGCTGGTTCCCCAGCATGCTCATGGTAAAAAAACAGGCTGTGACCTGGGCCTGGTCTCCTTGTTCCTGAACAGCACAGGTGAGGCCTTCACACCCGCCCTTCCTGCTTCCTGACTACTCTGCCCCAGAGGTCAGCAGGTTTCCCCCCTCATCTCTTTCAGATCTTTATTCAAATGTCACTTTTTCAGAAAGTCCTTGCCTATAAAACACCTAATTTAAAACTGAAGAAAATAGGTGCTGGGCAAAGTGGCTCATGCCTGTAATCCTAGCTCTCTGGGAGGCCAAGGCAGGTGGATTGCTTGAGCTCAGGAGTTGGAGACCAGGCCTGAGCAAGGGTGAGACCCTGTCTTTAAAAAATAGCTGGGCAGGGGGCTGGGCTTATGGCTCAGCCGATAGGGAGCTGGCCCCATATAACGAGGGTGGCAGATTCGAACCCAGCCCTGGCCAAACTGCAACAAAAAATAGCCCTGCATTGTGGTGGGCTCCTGTAGTCCTGGCTACTCCAGAAGCTGAGGCAAGAGAATCTCCTAAGGCCAGGAGTTGGAGGTTGCTGTGAGCTGTGACGCCACTGCACTCTATGAAGGGCGATAATGTGAAACCCTGTCTCTACCAAAAAAAAAAAAATAGCTGGGCATTGTGGTAGGCACCTGTAGCCCCAGATACTTGTGAGGCTAAGGCAAGAGAATTGTTTGAGCCCAAGAGTTTGAGGCTTCTGTGAGCTATGATGCCCTGGCACTCTACTGAGGGCAACAAAGTGAGACTCTGTCTCAAAAAAAAGAAGAAGAAGAAGAGGAAGAAAATGAAATAATCCTACTATTCTCCCTTATGACGAGTTGAATAGTGCCTCCCCAGGATATATGTTCTGCCCCACAGAATCCTTGATTGTGCCCTTATTTGGAAAGAGGGCCTTTGTAGATCTAATTAACCTGTGGGTCTAAAGATCATCTTGAGTTACCCAGGCAGGCTCTAAATCCAAGTGTCCTCATATGACAGAGAAATGGGCACCTATGTTCCCAGTTAATTGGGAGGCTGAGGCAAGAGGTTTGCTTGAGCCTAGAAGTTTGAAGCTGCAGGGAACTATGATCATGACCAACAGAAAAAGAGTTTGTCTCAAAAAAACAAGAAACAAACCCAAAAGATGAGGCTATGTGAAGATGGCCATGCAAAAATATATCATTATTTATAGACTTGCTATACTTAACGACAATTTGCTATATATTTTCAAATGCTAGAAGAGCAATTGTGAAGGTTTTCATCATGAAGTAGTGATAAATGTTTGAGGTGATAGATATGCTAATTGCTCTGAATTGATAATTATGCATTGTAGTCACGTATTAAAATGTTAGTCTCAGGACTACTCTGACGTCATCTTTCCGCGCAGCGCACACTGGGCTGCGGAAGGAGGCGGAGCTCCGCCCCCTTCGCTTCTTTAGCTGGGTGGCAGCTCCTTCGGAATCATGGCCCGGTGGCTGTGGAAGGGGCTGGTGGGCGTTGGCCTCTTGGCCCTAGCCCACGTCGCCTTCTCTGCTGCTCAGCACCGTTCTTACATGCGATTAACAGAAAAGGAAGATGAATCACTGCCAATAGATACAGTTCTTCAGACACTTCTGGCCTTTGCAGTTACCTGTTGCGGTATTGTTCATATTTCAGGGGAGTTTAAGGAAGTGGATGCCACTTCAGAACTAAAAAATAAGACATTTGATACATTAAGGAATCACCCATCCTTTTATGTCTTTAATCATCGTGGCCAAGTACTGTTCCGGCCTTCAGAGACATCAAATCCTTCAAACCAAGACACGTTGTCCTCTTGATACAGGACAAGTGGCGGCCCAGCCAGCTTGCGCAGCTGGGGTGGGGCACGGACGGCGGCCTCCCGGGCCTTGGCGGTGCTGATGCAGTGGCAGCGAGCAGAGCGACCAGCAGGCTGGAGGGTAAGCAGGGGGCCCTGGGGGAGGCCACAGTAGCCGAGGGGCCAGAGGACGGCTGGGGAGACTCCAGCACCTTAGGTTTCCCTCCCCTTGCACTTATGGCTGAACAGGGAACCCCCATTTTCTAGGCCTGGTCACTTCTAGGCCTGGGAATGAAAGGCATTGTAGCCATTCATTCATGTCCCGGACATGCTAAATTTAACTACTGAGTGTCCCAAATGCATCACAGAGAGTCACAGACATGCTAAATGTTAACTATTGAGTGTCCCAAATACGTCTCAGACGGTCCCAGACATGCTGCCGAGCCCTGCTAACTGTAACTACAGAGGGCCCCATGTGACTATATAGACCCCCAGACAAAGAGCCTGGAGACAGAGAGGGAGAAAGCACTTTTCTCTCCTGCCTCGAGTTTTCCTGCTCTGCCAGGAGCTCTGGTGTTTTGTATTCTTTTCTGTAAATAAATCCTGTCTTACCATTGATAGTGGTTTGCAGATTTATTCTTCAAACCATGGAGACCAAGACTCTACTGAACAGGAAATTCCAGTATCACTGTAACACATCATTGAAGTTATGCAAACTCGAATCACTGCATCATTAAGATTTTTACAAATTATAATAACAGGACAGGACACAGACGTGGAATATTGGAGTTTGGGGTATAAAACACTCCCCCCATCATTTATACTGATAAATATATATCAGTATTTACACTGATTTTTCAGACCTAATTTTTAAAAAACTATGGCACTTACTTATACACAATTAATCAAATAATTTTTGGAGTTTACATTATCCATGAAATGAGTTTTTGGTATTTCACATAGAAATTTTTTTTTTCATTTAAATCAATTTATCTTTTGTAAAACCCACTGTTTTGAGCACATTTTCTTAGAAAATGTTGGGTTTTGTGATTATTTATTTTCTTAGATTTCTTTCCTTTTGCACTACAGTTTTTGGAATTCTTTATACTGTGTGACTACTGCATTCTGCAGCAAGAATTGTAGCAAAATGGTCTTTACTTCTCAACATATGAGTTTCCCTAATGAGACCAAAATGGTGATTTATCGGTTTTTATTGTATCTTCCTAAAAAGTGGCTCTGCTTCAGCAGATACTTGCTAGCTTTTAATTTATCCAGACTTCTCACCCTACCCCACTCCTATATTAATTCTAACATCAGTTGTCTTGTTTTAGTACTTCTGAGGTTCTGTATAGTGAGTAATTTTGTGTCAGAGATTCTTGGTCATAACAAATATACTTAACAAGCTTAACTTGATGTAAAGCTACATGTGTTCTCCATTTATCTATAAAAATTTTCCCTAATTGATTATGTAGTGTGAAAATAGTAAGATAAAATAAAAAGACCATTTGTGATTTCATTATCCTGCCTATGTAAAAGAATAATAATCATTTGAGAAGAACTGATTACTTGTCTGTCATTAACTAGTATAACTTATTCAAAGTCTCTATTTCACACTGAGCTAGTGTTAGTGAAAATAAGGAAACTTCTCGTTAATCTAAAGACAGACATCAAAGGAACTGGGCCAAATATGTTCTAAATATTTGGAACTAAATGATATTTTTTACTTAGGAAATTAAGGTCATTTAGGAAATT
This sequence comes from Perodicticus potto, assembly GCA_963574655.1. Classification (NCBI taxonomy): domain Eukaryota; kingdom Metazoa; phylum Chordata; class Mammalia; order Primates; family Lorisidae; genus Perodicticus; species Perodicticus potto. Next base: position 12,746 of record CAUYRH010010070.1, read on the forward strand.
GGTAGTACTTATTAGTAACAGGCTTAGTTTCCCATCTTCACTTTATGTTACCAAAGGTGAAGATGAGGATACAAAAATGAATTTTTTTGGAAACAGTAATTTCACTTTTAGGACATTTTGGCTAGTCCTTTGAGTTAGGAAGCTGCAGGAAACTCAACATTTCTTTGTAGAGAACATGGCTCTTGTTGAATTGTACAGGTATAAAAACATTACTTTTGTCAAATTATATAGATGTAAAGGGGATAATTGTACACCGATTTGAAAAGGAAATGTGCTTTAGGCAAGAGTCATAAAATGGCTTCATACCCATACTTAATGACACCTAATGGTACACGTTAGAGATGAACCTCAGCTCTTCTATGCTGCCTGGTAACACGTAGCCCCAAAGCACAAGATTGTTTTGTCATTGAGTTTTTACTGTTGTTTAGTTTAATTTTGTTTTGCCAACACAGTCTGTCTGTGGAACACTAACTATGCTCTCTAAATGAGAACAAAGTTAGAAATTTGATAACCTAAAATGACTGAGGAATGAATTGAACATGTGAAAACAGGGGCTAAAATGATGACAATGAAAATACATGTGAGTAACAAGCCCCTCCCATCAGGCTTGTCTACCATTTCCTCAGATATGACTTGATTGGAGAGAGCCTCTTTCTTGTTTGCAGTTGGGGAGGTTGTTTTCCTTTCCTAATATATTTTTTAACGATGTTATCAAGCTGTACTTCATGTAGCTTACAATTCATGCAATTAAAGGGTACGATTCAGTGTTTTTTAGAATATTCACAAAGTTTTTAAAAAAA
>CAUYRH010010072.1:0-16229 GCA_963574655.1 Perodicticus potto
CCTGTAGTCCCAGCTACTTGGGAGGCGGAGGCAAGAGACTCACTTGAGCCCAAGAATTGGAGGTTGCTGTGAGCTGTGATGCCACAGCACTCTATCCAGGGTGACAGCTTGAGGCTCTGTCTCAAAAAAAAAAAAAAAAAAAAAAGAACTGTACTGGACCCCTGTACTGACCCTGCCCTGCTTGTCCTCTGCCTGCTAGACAACGATGTCGACACGGCCACCTGCAGACCCTGCCCCGTCCTGCCCACGGTCTCTACCCACCTCTTCTACCTCAGCCCTGGCACCTGCAAGTGGCTTGGGCCCAGGACCCTCACCTGCCCGGTCCTCTCCTGTGAGCAGACCCTCCTCAGTGGCCAACAAGGCAGTGTCTCCAGTCTCCTCCCGGGCTCCAGGGGCCGTGGCATCAGTCCCCCCGAAACCACAGAGCCCCGCTCAGAATGCTATCTCTTCTCAGGACAGTTCCCAGGAGAAGCTGGCAGAGCAGATAGCACTGGTAAGCATGCTGACAGAAAGTGTAATGTGTGCTCCCGTTTGTGAAGCTTATTTAATTTTTTTTTTTTTTTTTTTTGAGACAGAGTCTCATTTTGCCGCCCCTGGTAGAGTGCTGTGGTATCATAGCTCACAGCAACCTCAAACTCTTGGGCTTAAGTGATTCTCTTGCCTCAGCCTCTCAAGTAGCTGGGACTATAGGCACCCACCACAATGCCCAGCTATTTTTTTTTCTTTTTGGTTGCAGTTGTCGTTGTTTAGCAGGCCTGGGCCAGGTTTGAACCTGCCAGCTTCCATGTATGTGGCCAGCGCCCTACTCACTGAGCTACAGGCACCGAGCCTCCATTTCCTTAAAATGGAAGCAGTGCTTCCATAGTGGTCATAGTTGAGGGGCAGGAAAGGCGAGTAGGTGGCAGTTAGGCTGGGGTGACAAAGCTGAGCCCTGGAGCTGTTTGGTCCGTGAAGCACCCCCATGCCCCAATCTGTTGACCCGTCTTCGAGAGCTACTGCCTAGCACTGAGCACTTCACTTTTGTGGGTGACTGTGCATTTATTTTTTCAATTTCATTAGAGAACTGAAAAGAAACATACATCAATACGGACATCATCAACCCAGTGTTCCTCGTGGTCCAATTTTAACATAATGCTCAGTATATAGCCAGTCTTGTTTCATCTGTTCTTTTCCCTTCCTGATTGTTAGGAAGCAAATTCCAGGCATCACGTGGTTTCCCTTGTATAAACTATGGTATTGTGTCTTCACAAGTTATTTTTTAGAGATGGTGTGTAGTTGTGCTCTAGCTTTTAGGTCTTGTGGGAGCATCCATGCTCTTTCCTCAGTGCCCTCCTGGAGGCACTGTGATCTTCATATCCAAGTCTTGTTCTTTTTTTGTTTTTTGAGTTCCTGGGTCTGTCCCATCCAAACATTGTGGAAGCAAGACCCAGATCTATGGGACTGCCAAATGTGCTGCCTAGGTCTTGTCTTTGTTACTAGATTGTGATTGCTGCATGCATATTCTCCCTTCAGCGTTTAACTGAGCCTCTCTCATAGCAACACTTCACATGTTTAGGGTCTGACTTGGTGGCCACACTCAGGCATCACATGCTGACCCTGCCCCCACTTATGCTGCTCACAGGAGAACCAGGTCCATCAGCGCATAGCGGACTTAAGGAAGGAGGGTCTGTGGTCTCTACGGCGGCTGCCGAAGCTTCAGGAGGCCCTACGCCCTAAATCCCACTGGGACTACCTGCTAGAAGAAGTGCAATGGATGGCCACGGACTTTGCCCAGGAGCGCAGGTGGAAGGTGGCTGCTGCAAAGAAGGTGTGTTTACATTACAGCAGCCATTATTTTGTGCCTGCTAGTGTGGCTGGTGTTGGAATGCTGTGAGGGGTGGGCCTCCAAGAACCTTCAGTTTTCTTTTGACTCGTGACATCTGGGAACAGCATGTCCCTGTTGCCTGGAGAATGGCAGTGTCATGTAAGTGACCTCTGAAACAGAGTCCTTAAGAGTTAAGTGTGTGCTGTCGGGATCAGACATGTTCCTGCTCCAGCTCTGGTGAGAGACTCAGGTTCTGTTTCTCTCCTCCTCCTCTTCCTCTTCCTCTTCCTCTTCCCCCTTTCCTTCCCTTCCTCTTCCTCTTCCTCTTCCTCTTCCCCCTCCCCTCCCCTCCCCTCCCCTCCCCTCCTCTCTTCTCTTTGCCCTTCCCTTCCCTCCCTCGTCCCCTCCCATCCCCCATTCTCCCTCCCCTCCCTTTCCCTCTCCTTCCCTTCTTTCTTTTCTTGAGACAAAATCTTACTCTGTTCCCCTGGGTTGAGTGCCATGGCATTAAAGTTTACAGCAACCTCAAATCTTGGGCTTAAGCAATCCTCTTGCCTTAGCCTTCCAAGTAGCTGGGACTATAGGTGTTTGCTACAATGACCAGCGATTTTTCTGTTTTTAGTGGAGATGGTGTCTTGCTCTTGCTCAGGCTGTTCTCAAGCTCCTGAGTTCAAGCAATCCACTCACCTCAGCCTCCCAGAGTGCTAGGAGTATAGGCATGAGCCACCATGCCCAGCCCAGGTTCCTTTTCTTGGCAGGCCTATCTGGCAGTGAGAATCAGGTGCCTGCAGTGCCAAGCTGGTGCCCAGGACTGACCCTTTTGAGTAAGAGGTCAGCAGGAGTTGATCCAGGACAGCAGGGGATCCATTCCTAGGTCTTTCTGCCTGGGCTTTGGGTTTAGTCATCCTTCCAGTTCTGTTTGCTTTCCATACAGGTGGTGGGAAGCCTTCAGGAGTGGGAACAGCTGTCCTTTCTGTGTGGGAATAGCTATGATCTCTGGTTGCTCCCCCTTTGTCACATGTCACTATTTCAATGTTGAGAACCCTAGACTCGCTCTTCATATTTCCTATACTCTGAAGCTTAGGGGTCAGTTCTTTGTCCTCTGCCCTGTTTGCTCATCTTCCCTGAATTCTCCCTTCCCTGTCCCATTGAGGTTTGGCAGAGAAGAGCTGACCTCAGGTGTGGGGAACAGTGGGGTTGAGAGTATAGAATATTGAATCAAGTGCGTGGGCATTTCAGAAAAACTCACGTTTTTCTGAAGCCTTTCTTTTTTTACAAAGGAAGTTGATCCTGAACATGTGGACACTGTACTAGACAGGGTTGGGGACTGGCATGTGGGCACTGGGTCATGCAGGGTTGAGTTGATTGCTGGGGTGGGGTGGTAGGGCTGGAGCTGAGGAGCAGCTGTGTACATGTTAGGACGTTCTCTGAACGATGAGTGTCTGTAGCAGACCTGCCCTGCCTTACACCTGTCTCCTATCATTGGGCTGGGTAGGGAGCATGGGGCTGCTGGCCCAGATGCGTCCTGTGTTGAGGACACTGAGCCCTATGGGGGAGCGTGGGTGCTGTGTGCAGCCAGAGTGGGGGTGGGGCAGCAGCAACTGTGCGCTCAGGGCTCTGCTGATTGTTCTCATTTTTAGTTTACTTCTCGAGGTATGTAAAGAGTATAAACTTCTAGAAAGCAGTTTGGCAGTTTAAAGCAGTAGTCTTAAAAATCTGAATTATCCTAATCCAACAATTTTTATACCTAGGAATTAAATAAATTTTGTAGCATTCATGAAACAAAATACTATTTAGTCCAATAAAAATGATGTTGATGTATGTTTATTGATTGTAAAGACATTAGTCACATATTAAATTGGAAAGGAAGATTGTAGTATAATACGGTATCCCATTTTTTGTGAAAAATACACGAATTGGTAACATAACATTTCCTAGAAAAATCAAGCAAAATGTTGATAGTGATTTTTGCTTGTAATCGTTTTTCCTAGTGTACCTAAGAGCATATGAGGGTGTATCTGATGATCAATTTTGTAATTATAAGCTGGGAAGGATTTTTAAAAAACTTTCTGTATACTTTTTTCTTAGTGTTATATAGAATACAACATAAAGTTCTTGAACTTTTATTTACTAGCTTGTTAGAACTGTAGCACGCCATCATGAAGAAAAGAAGCTTCGTGAAGAAAGAGGAAAGAAAGAAGAACAGAACAGATTAAGACGTATCGCTGCCTCAACTGCCCGAGAGATAGAATATTTTTGGTCAAATATCGAACAGGTAAATTCTGCAGTGTGATGGAGTCATAAAAATCATATGGTCTCTTTAAATAAGTGAGCCTAATGAGGCTCAAGGCAGACAGCACAGGCACTGTCATTTAGGAAGGTTGTGGACATGACGCCTTGGGCCCTGTTTGCGTCATCCTGGCTGTTAGATCGTTATAAGGTTTGGGATAAGCCGGTTCTTGCTTCTGTACTTAACTTTGTGTATGGAAACACAGTTACCTGTTACTCATGCGCTGTGAGGTACTCGAGGACCATGGTCAGGGGCCTTCAGATTGTCCTTTTTGGTATTAGTTTTCATCACTAAAGGCAACTTATTTCTAGAATGGCTGCACACACTCTTCCTCTTTCTTTTTTAAAAATGTTAATTCTTATCTTACCACCTCATAGAATTTGGGTAGGATAGAGTTAGGTATAACATATATGAAAAAACACCAAATTGAAAATTTCTCTTTTGAAGTAATTTGAAATGGGAGTGCAAATCTATGCTTTTAGACTATAAATTTTAATGTTTTATATGCAGAACTTCTATAATTTACTCCTTATTAATATGCTCATTTTGCTGTTTGTATTTAGGTTGTGGAAATAAAACTACAAGTAGAATTAGAAGAAAAAAGGAAAAAAGCCTTAAATTTACAGAAAGTTTCCAGGAGAGGTATGATACTATTAAAAAAAAAAAAAAAAAGCCTTAGTGTTTTCCAGATATCACCTTGTTCAGATTCTCTGCTTATCAGGCAACTTCCTGGTATCATAGCTTCCCACAGAGCCTGCCAGGGAGGTTGTTTGCACATAAGCTTTTGCAAATACCTGGTTCTGCCTGATTATCACCTTTCTCTTTGTGTATCCATTCTAGTTTTAGATTTCAGTTCTTTGGAGACGTGCTAGTGTGAGTTAGAACACCCAAGTGGATTACCTATGGGACACTCAGAATTGTGGTTCTGAGCTTATGCCCTGCATTTAGTCTCTGGACAGTGGGTGAACTCACTGAGGCATTTGCTGTGTGCTGTACCCCTGGTATCTTCCTGTGTAGGGTGTCTGCATGTTTCTTCCTTTTAGACATATCTGCTTTAGCTGTCTTCACTCATTGGACAACATGGTACATGCCAGGCACCAATGGAGGCAGTATTCATCATTTCATTGGATTCTCAGGCTGTCCCTACGAGGGGTGGAAGGGCATAATGCTATTATTGATGAGGAAACTGAGCCTGATACGTTGCCTGTGCTAAAAGTCATAGAATACAAAGTAAAAATCACTGCCAGCCAGCACAGTGTTGGTGCCTGTAGTTCCAGCTACTCTGGAGGCTGAGATGGGAGGATGAGTTGAGCCCAGGAATACAGCCTGGGCAACATAGCAAGACCCTGTATCAAAAGAAAAAAAATTCCACCAATAGGAATTCCTAAACCCATTGCCTTGGGTCAGTAGAAAGAGGAGATAGGACTTGTGTTTCCTTCTTTTCTTGTATGTAGGAGGTGGTGGCAGGGCACATCTTAGATAAGCGGGAATTCCCTTGCTGACTGTGAAAAATGTTATTGCCACAACTTTAGTGAAAACTAATCATGTACCTTGTCTCTTTAGGAAAAGAGTTGAAACCTAAGGGATTTGATGCATTACCAGAAAATTTTCTGGTAAGTTCGGGATTATTATACTTTGTAAGACAGAATAGAAACTATATGAATAAAATACAGTGCTCTAATAAAATAGAGCTATTTGTTTTCATCTGGAGAAATGTGTAAATTATGATTATTATGTCCTTTCTTTAAACTGGTGCTGTATAGCTTTAGTCTCACATGGGTGTTAATTTGGCAATTTGGGAAGATAGAGCTGAACTCAACTGAGGCATTTGCCATGTGGGGATCCCCTGGGCATTGTCTATGCAGGGGATCTGTAGACTCACATTACTCTTCCAGAACCCTGAATGGAGGCTGCAGAGGGCGCACCAAGCTTGCCACAGGGACCCCCACTGTCCTGAGGGCACCATTTCTGACATGGTTTCCCCTCTTGTCTGTTTAGACCTCATGTTTGTGATCTTTCTGTATTTCAGGATTCAGGAATGTCTGGAAGAAAAAGAAAAGCTAGCACATCTTTAACTGATGACGAAGGTCTGTCCCCTCCCTTCTTGTTGTCTTTACTGTCTGCAAGGCTCTCGAAGCAGCCACATGTGGAATGCTCAGTGCTGCTGGGACAGCAAAGCTGCTGGAACTTCCGGCTTTAGTCTTGCAATTCTAAACCAGTTAGAAGGTATAACCTTGGCGTTTATCTAGGCATGTCTCTCAGCGTGCAAAGTAATTTTAGTATCTGCAGAGGACTTCAGATGTTTACTGGAGTACCATGGTGTTATCTGCTTTTGTGAGTTTTGGGGATTCAGGCATATCTTTGCAGCACTGGGGCCACACTTGGTGTTACAGGTCCAAATCTTCCTGCCCGGAGAGTGGCCCCAGTGGTGGGCGGTAGCCTCTCCCCGGCTTGCCAGGAGAGGCTTGTGTGAATTTAAGATGATGGTGCCTTATCTGGATGAGAACGGATAACGTGACCACTGGGCATGTTTGAGCTGGGAACAGTCTATGGCCATCAGCTTATGATCTATTTCTAAACCCATGTGGATTGAGGTTCAGACACCCTTAGGACTGAATTCTGGTCTTAGGGACAGAGAAAAGAGCAGGAGTAATGGGTTTGAGGACACTTGTCTGATACTGGTATTTCCAGCCAGGTCCCAGGTGAGGCCTATAGCTTTCCTGGCCAGCATCAGCCTGGGGTTATTGGCTCAATCTAGCAAAGAATAATAATTTGCCCAGATTTTGAAAGATTGATGTTTCAGTTTGTATTGGTTCTTACTTGGAAGTCAGAGAGAGTTGGTCAGATTTTTGGCATGACACTCTATCAGGATTAAGCTCGGTTGCATATGACAGGAACAAACAAAGTAAATAGTGTCTCAGCTGAGCCAGAAGCCTAGGGAATATGTGACCCAGCACTGGTGTGGCATCTTGGAAGTGTTCTCAGGGGTCCTTGCTTCTCCTGTCTGTTAGCTCCTCTGTCCTGGTTCCCAGCCTTCCATTCAGCTACTCTTCTAGACAGGTGGCTCCTATATCTTCAGCTACTCTCTGGGGTTGGTGGCTCTTACAGTCCCACCTACTCTCTTGCATGGGTGGTTCCTGGAGCTCCAGTTACTCTCCAGAGTGAGTAACTCCTTCAGCTTCAGCTACTCCATGGGGTGGGTGACTCTTGGAGCTCTAACTGTTCTCCAGGGCAGGTGGCTCTTGCAGCTTTGATTAGTCTCTGAGGCAAGGGTGAGTCAGAGGACCAGCTGGTATGCTGAAGGCCCTCCTGGAAGGCCCAGCAGTGCTTCTGCCAAAAGTCCCTGGCCAGCTGGTCCTCTGCCTTGGGAGGCTGGGGCGTGCGACTCAGTACAAATAGCAGTGGACTAGGGGGAAAGTGGAGAGTAGATGCTTTGGGGCAGCTTGCAGTGTTGGCCATGCACATTATTTTAAATGATTTTCTTTGTAGGTATTGAAGAAGTCAGGAAGTGCATAAAGGGGGTGAATTTGTTTGGGGAAATTGGAGGCTCAGTAGTAGCTGCTTTGCATTGTGTACGTGGGGTAGTTTTGTCAGTCTAAGCTTTGTTTTGAGGGAGATTCTATTCCTTTTACTGCCACTATTATATTTATATTCTATTTATATCTGGGTCTTATAAATAAGAGTACAGTTTATAACTAACATGTAAAGATGAGCAGTCATGTCCCTTTTTGCCTTTACCCCCAAAACACACCAAACATGGAACAGTTTAGATTTATACCTGGAGTGAAGGTCAGAGGTGCCTCTGCCCCCCACTGAGTGCTCCTATGTTCCCATGTGTGCTGTTCCCATAGAACTGGTAAAGATTCTCAGATGACATCCTCCTACACTTGTGGATGAATTTAATGCTGACCTGGGCAGTAAGAGAAACACCAGAGAATATGATAGATTTGTGTATTTCTTGTCATCTGGAAAATAATTAGGTTATTTTTTCATGAGGAGCACATTTTCCTGATCTTGAACTCTGGTAGTGGACTCTGAGTTTGTGTAGATTCACTTCTCCACTTTGCATGTTTTCTCACATTCTTAGGAGCAAATTTATGTATGGTCATGCATCAAATGATGAGGGGGACATTCTTTTTTTTTTTTTTTTGAGGCAGAGCCTCTAGCTGTCACCCTGGGTAGAGTGCTGTGGCATCACAGCTCACAGCAACCTCCAATTCCTGGGCTCAAGCGAGTCTCTTGCCTCTGCCTCCCAAGTAGCTGGGACTATAGGCGCCCGCCACAATGCCCAGCTATTTTTTGGTTGCAGCCGTCATTGTTGTTTGGCGGGCCCGGGCTGGATTCGAACCCGCCAGCTCAGGTGTACGTGGCTGGCGCCTTAGCCCTTTGAGCCACAGGCACCGAGCCTGAGGGGGACATTCTAAGAAATATTGTTAGGTGATTGTCCTGGCACAAACCTGGGTGGTGTAGCTTACTGTATGCCTCAGCTATGTGGTATGGCCTGTGGCTCCTTGGCAACAAGCCTGGGTAGCACATTCTGTGCTGTGTAAGGCAGTGGTCAATATTTCTGTGTCTCAACACAGAAAAGGTACAATGAAAATACAGCATTATAATCTTAAGGGACCACTATCATATATATGGCCTGTTACTGACCAAAATGTCTTATATGGTCCATGACTCTATTGAAACAGACTTTATTTGACTAACTTTTATTTAAGATTTAAAGATGTCTTAGTGTAATTCAGAAAAACACTCTTCTTTATTACTCTTTTCAAAAGCTCTCCTGTCTGGAAAGCAGGAGCTTAGAGGGGCCGGAGAAATGGGGGGTGTTTCTAGGAGGGAGGGGCAGCCACCCCTTGTCAAGGTGTGGAGCACAATCAGGAGTAGAAGCCTGTGGGAATCCAGGCACTTGTGTGGTTGGGGTCAGGTGTGTTGGCCCACCTGGTGAGTGGTGGGGTCTCGTAATGAGGAAATAAGTAGTTCAACCAAATGGGCAATGTTGGATTGTTTGTCAGGGAAAGGAAGCAGGATTGTGTATTGGTGAGAGGAACCAGTGAGGGGAAAGAAGGTGCAGTTCAGCTGCCTAGGTCAGAGATGGTCCATCAGCAGGGAATTTTGCTGCCAGGTTGCTGATAGATAGGTTTTCTTTTCTCCACCAAGAGTCAAGATCTCTATTGTGAGTCATGTTCAAGGTTCAGGGTTAGAGGTCCAAGAAGGGGTGCTGATCTGGATTATTGATTGTGGGGTGGGGGGCAGGAGAGCCAAGGAGCATGTGAGCTGGGCATGGGTGAGTCCACTGAGGTCCTGGGTAGCACTCTTGTGGGTTTTCTGCAGTGGGACCCAGGGTGGCGGGGTGGGGGGGACATTTGGAAAGTTAGCATCCCTCTTTATGCTAGCCTGTCATATAGGGCTGTAATTCAGAGCCTGAAATGGAAGAAGAGATGTGGTCTTGGTTCCTGCTCATTTAATTAAATTATTATTTCCAAATTTATCCTGAGATATGTGTGTATTAAGAAACTCAGTTTTAATTTCTTTAGTGGCTATGCACACAATTTTGAGGCCATACAGTGTGCAATGAGCCACTGAAAGGAGGCCAGGTTCTAATCTCACTGATATCTATGACACCTTTCAGTGGAGGATGAAGAGGAGACGATTGAAGAGGAGGAGGCCAATGAAGGGGCTGTAGACCACCAAGCAGAGCTCTCTCATTTAGCCAAAGAAGGTAGGCTGTCAGCATCTTACTAAAAATTGCCTTGTTAAACATTATATAGGTACAAAAAAAATTAAAAATAATGTGTTATGGGCGGTACCTGTGGTTCAAAGGAGTAGGGCACTGGGCCCATATACCAGAGGTGGCGAGTTCAAACCCGGCCCCAGTTAAAAAAAAAAAGTTAAGAAAAAAAAAATGTGGCTTGGCACCTGTGGCTCAACGGGCTAAGGCGCCAGCCACGTACACCTGAGCTGGCGGGTTCGAATCCAGCCTGGGCCCGCCAAACAACAATGACGGCTGCAACCAAAAAACAGCTGGGCGTTGTGGCAGGCGCTTGTGGTCCCAGCTGCTTCGGAGGCGGAGGCAGGAGACTCGCTTGAGCCCAGGAATTGGAGGTTGCTATGAGCTGTGGTGCCACAGCACTCCTCTATCCAGGGTGAAGCTTGAGTCTCTGTCTCAAAGAAAAAAAAAATGTGTTATACATAAAAATAATCTACTAGGCACTGATGTGACTAGAAGCCTGATTGGAGAATGACAGCCCCCATGTCCTTCTTGCTGCCTCCTGCCTCTGCCTTCATATTGCTCACATTCCTCTCCCTACCACCTGCACCGCCTCCCTGTACAAATGCTCAGCTTGCCTATGTTAGAGCTGCATCTGAGGGCACTCAAATACTGCAGGTTTATGGCTCCTCTTTCCACTCAGCTGTTATAATCCTGAGTCCCACCCAAATTTTATGTGTCTTTTCACTGCCAAACAAGCAGTCCATGCATAAATATGCCACCAGTTGTTTTGTACCATTGGTGAATGTTGGACTTATTCCCTGTGTCGGCCCTCACAGACATGTTTGCTGTGCACCGGTCACTTTGTGTGTCCTGAGGAGCAGAAGAGCAGGACTCCAGGACACATCAAAGTTCATAGAGTTTTGCCAGCTTTTTTTGGGAGATAGAATCTCTCTTTATTGCCCTGGTTAGAGTATTGTGGCATCATAGCTTACAGCAACCTCAAACTCCTGGGCTTGGGCATTCCTTGTGTCTCAGCCTCCCAAGTACCTGGGACTACAGGCACCCGCCACACTGCCCAGCTAGTTTTTTTATTAGTAGTAGAGATGGGGTCTCGCTCTTGCTCAGACTAGTCTCGGATTTCTGAGCTCAAGCAATCCACTGGCCTTGGCCTCCAAGAATGCTAGGATTATAGACGTGAACCACTATGCCTAGCCTATTGCCAGCTTTTTTAGAGTGGGTGTGCTGAACTCCACATCTCAGGAATACACAATATTGTTTCCTTGAAAGGTTTTTCCAATTTGGTGAAAAGTATCTCCTTGTGATTTTTTTTTTTGAGACAGAGCCTCAAGCTGTCACCCTGGATAGAGTGCTATGGCAACACAGCTCACAGCAACCTTCAATTCCTGGGCTCAAGCGAGTCTTCTGCCTCTGCCTCCCAAGTAGCTGGGACTACAGGCGCCCACCACAATGCCTGGCCTTTTTTTTTTTTTTTTTTGGTTGCAGCTGTCGTCGTTTGGCGGGCCCGGGCTGGATTCGAACCCACCAGCTCAGGTGTACGTGGCTGGCGCCTTAGCCCATTGAGCCACAGGCGCCGAGCCTCTCCTTGTGATTTTTAAGTTGCATTTCTCTCATAATAAAGTGGAGCATGTTGGGCCACACCTGTGGCTCAGTGAGTAGAGCGCCAGCCCATATACCGAGGGTGGTGGGTTCAAACCCGGCCCCGGCCAAACTGCCACAAGAAAATAGCTGGGCGTTGTCGTGGGTGCCTGTAGTCCCAACTACTTGGGAGGTTGAGGCCAGAGAATTGCCTAAGCCCAAGAGCTGGAGGTTGCTGTGAGCTGTGACGCCATGGCACTCTACCAAGGGTGACAAAGTAAGACTCAGTCTCTAAAAAATTAAATAAAGTGGAGCATCTTTTCATGATTGTTTTCTCCTTTGTCCTTTGCCCATTTTGATAATGGGTTCTTTTCCTTATCAATTTGTAGGTGTTATTTATTATATTCTGGTCATGAATTCTTTGTCAATTATATGTTGTAGTGACCTTTTCCCAGCTGGTGTGTCTTTTCATTCTCTTTATGGTAACTTTTAATGAAAGGTGTTCTTAATTTTAGTGTGTAGTAAGTCCTCACTTAATGTCATCTATGAAATGGATAGCAGGTCCTTGAATAATACTATTTCCTTCAACATCTTTTCATTATAATATTGATGAGAAAAAAATTAGTTTTGTTGTACAAGTGAACCTTGAACAATGCAGGGGTTGGGGTGCCCACCCCTTCATAGACAAAAATGCACAGATTTTTTTTTTTTGAGACAGAGCCTCAAGCTGTCACCCTGGATAGAGTGCTCTGGCATCACAGTTCACAGCAACCTCCAATTCCTAGGTTCAAGCGAGTCTCTAGCCTCTGCCTCCCAAGTAGCTGGGACTACAGGTGCCCGCCACAACACCCGGCCATTTTTTGGTGGCAGCCGTCATTGTTGTTTGGCGGGCCGGGCTGGATTCGAACCTGCCAGCTCAGGTGTACGTGGCTGGCGCCTTAGCCCGCTGAGCCACAGGCACCGAGCCTGCACAGATTATTTTTAACACCTCCAAAATTTAATGACCAGTAGGCTGCTACTAATTGGAAGCCTTACTAATAACATAAACGGTAGATTAACACATATTTATATGGTATATGTACTCTGAATACAGTATACAGTATATGGTATACTGTATTCTTACAAAAAAGTAAGCTGGAGAAAAGGAAATATTAAGAAAGGGCTGGCGGCGCCTGTGGCTCAAAGGAGTAGGGCACCAGCCCCATATGCCAGAGGTGGCAGGTTCAAACCCAGCCCTGGCCAAAACTGCAAACAAAAAAAAAAAAAAAGGGCTAAGAGGCTGGGCATGGTTGCTCATGTCTGTAATCCCAAAAATCTGGGAGGCCAAGGCAAGAGGATTGCTTGAGGCCAGGAGTTTGAGACCATCTTTTTTTTATAATTTTTTTTTTATTTCAGGTTAATGTGAGGGTACAAACAACCAGGTCACAATGTTTGAATTTATTAGGTAGAGTCCCTCTTATAGTTGTGTCCCATACCCAAAAGGTATGCCATATACCCTTACCTTGTGCCCAATAAGTGGGAACACCCCAAACTCCCCTCCTCTCCTCTCTCCTCCTTCATATACCACCCCCCAACTTGAATTGAAATGAGTTTTTTTCCTGTGTGGGCATGAATTAGATCATCTACTGGCTTCATATTAGTATTGAGTACATCGAATATTTGCTTTTCCATTCTTTTTTTTTTTTTTTTTGAGACAGAGTCTCACTTTATTGCTCTCGGTAGAGTGCTGTGGTGTCACAGCTCATAGCAACCTCTAATTCCTGGGCTTAGGCAATTCTCTTGCCTCAGCCTCCCAAGTAGCTGGGACTACAAGTGCCCGCCACAATGCCTGGCTATTTTTTTTTTTAGTTGCAGTTTGGCTGGGGCCGGGTTTGAGCCCGATACCCTCAGTATTTGGGGCCGGTGCCCTACCCACTGAGCCCTGCTTTTCTGGTCTTCTAATCTTTGGAAGAATGTGTTTCAGCTTCATCCAGGTTGATACAAAAGATGTAAAGTTACCATCATTGGCTGAATAGTATTCCATGGTATACACATACCACAGTTTATTAATCTTTTCCTGAGTTGATGGTCATTCAGGTTGTTTCAGTATCTTGGTGGTTGTAAATATCTCCAGCTTACTTTTTTGTAAGAATACAGTATACCATATACTGTATACTGTATTCAGAGTACATATACCATATAAAAACCCCAGTCTCTGGAGTTCTCTAAGTTCTCTTAGCTTAGATAAACAATCTAGTGCAAATGTCTTTTTTTCTTTTGTGTAGATACCTATGTAGTGGGATTGCAGGGTCAAATGGGAGATCTAATTTGGGTTCTTTGAGGATTCACCATACTTCTTTTCAAAGAGGCTGTATGAGTTTTCAGTGTAAAACAGTATAGAAGTGTTCACTCTCTCCATATCCACACTAGAGTCTATACCTTTGGGACTTTGTGCTGTGGGTTATTCTCACTGGGGTTACATGATATCTCAGGGTAGTTTTGATTTGCATTTCTCTGATTAGAGACGATGAGCATTTTTTCATAGTTTGTTAGGCATTGGTCTGCTCCCTCAGAGGAGGTTCTGTTAATGTCTCTTGCCCAGTGATAGATGGGATTGTTAGCTCTTTTTTTGTTCATTAATTTATAGTTCTCTATAGATCTGAGTTATCAACCCTTTATCAGATTCATAACATGCAAATAAATCCTTTTTCCCATTCTGAAGGTCGTCTATTGCTTTGATTGTTGTGTCCTTGCTGTGTAGAAGCTTTTCAGTTTAATTAAGTGCCAATTTGTTCATTTTCATTATTGTTGCAATTGCCACTGAAGTCTTCTTCATCAAATCTTTCCCCAGGCTTACATCTTCAAGAGTTTTTCCCACACTTTCTTCTAAGTTTTTTATTGTTTCATGTCTTAGATTTAAACCTTTTGTCCATCTTGAATCAATTTTTGTAAGTGGTTAAAAGTGCAAGTCCGGTTTCAATTTTTTACATGTGGTTATCTGGTTCTCCCAGTGCCATTTATTGAATTGGGATTTTTTTTCCCCAGTGTATGCTTTTGTTTCGTTTATCAAAAATCAGATAGCTACAAGAGACTGGTTTCATCTCTTGGTTTTCTGTTCGGTTTCATATGTCTATGTCTCTATTTTTGTGTCAATACCATGCTGTTTTGATCACTGTGGACTTGTAATATAGCCCAAAGTCTGGTAGGGGGATGCCTCTGGCTTTGTTTTTATTACTAGAAATTGGCTTGGCTATATGGGGTTTTTTTTTGGTTCAATATGAAACAAAGAACTATTTTTTCCAGTTCTTCAAAGTGTGATGTTGGTATTTTAATGAGGATTTCATTGAATCTGTAGATTGCTTTGGGAAGTGTAGACATTTTAACTTTGTTGATTCTTCCCAGCCAGGAACTTGGTATATTCTTCCATTTGTTAATGTCTTCTGCTATTTCTTTTCTTAGGATTTCATAATTCTTTTTGTAGAGGTCCTTCACCTCTTTTGTTAGGTATATTCCCAGGTATTTCATTTTATTTAAAAGTACCGTGAAGGGAATTGTGTCTTTGATTAGCTTCACAGTTTGGCTGTTTTTGGTATATACAAAGGCTACTGATTTGTGGGCATTGATTTTATATCTTGAGACATTACTGTATTTCTTTTCTTTTTTTTTGAGACACAGTCTCACTTGGTCACCCTTGGTGGAGTGCCATGGCATCTTAGCTCACAGCAACCTCACTCTTGGGTTCAAGCCATTCTCTTGCTTCAGCCTCCCAGGTAGCTAGGACTATAGGCATCTGCCACAGTGCCCAGCTGTTTTTTAGAGACAGGGTCTCGCTCTTGCTCAGGTTGGTCTCGAACTCATTAGCTCAGGTAATCTACCTGCCTCAGCCTCCCAACTATTAGGATTACAGGCATGAGCCACTGCACCCAGCTTACTGTATTTTTTGATCACTTCCAGGAGTCTAGGGGTTGAGTCTCTGGGGTTCTCTAAGTATAAGATCATATCATTGGCAAAGAGCAAGAGTTTGACCTCCTTTGCCTCCATTTAGATGCCCTTTATATCCTATTGCCTGATTGCTTTGGCTGTGTCAAATAGAAGTGGTGATAAAGAACATCCTTGTCTGGTTCCAGTTCTGAGTAGAAAAGTTTTCAGTTTTACTCCATTGAGTATGATATTAGCTATGGGTTGAGACCATCTTGGGTAAGAGTGAGACCTCCTCTACAAAAAATAGAAAAACTAGGCGGGAATTGTAGCAGACCCCTATAGTCCCAGGTAGTCAGAAGGCTGAGGCAGGAGGATTGCTTGAGCCTAGGAGTTTGAGGTTGCTGTGAGCTATGGTGATGCCACTGCATTCTAGGCCCACAAAAAGAGGAGACCCTGTCTGAAAATAAAAAAGAGCATAAGAGAAAATATATTTACTGGTCATGGAGTGGAAGTGGGTCATCATAAAGGTCTTCATCCTCAGCATCTATGTGTGGAGTAGGCTGGGGGTCAGTCTTGCTGTTTCAGTGGCAGAGGCAAAAGAAAATTCGCATGTGAATGGACCCTTGAAGTTACTCATGGTCTTTAAGGATCATCTGTTTATGATTTTGCTAAAAATTGCAGTTTCTAAGAACCTACTGAGGATGTTAAGTGAGGATGTTTTTTTGTTTTTTTTTTTTTTTTTTTTGAGACAGAGCCTCAAGCTGTCACCCTGGATAGAGTGCCGTGGCATCACAGCTCACAGCAACCCCAATTCCTGGGCTCAAGTGAGTCTCCTGCCTCCGCCTCCCAAGTAGCTGGGACTACAGGCATCCGCCACAACGCCCAGCCATTTTTTGGTTGCAGCCGTCATTGTTGTTTGGCGGGCC